>APFE031446092.1:24516-48146 GCA_000404065.3 Pinus taeda | reverse complement strand
TGAAGAATGCACAGCAATGCAAAGTTTGCAAAGAAATGTAAGTGAAGTGCAGCAACACAACAGCAAGTGTAGACACAGCAGTGTGGGGTAGACGCAGCAAAGAAGATGGCACAACAGTGCAGCAGAGAATATGCAGTAGCATAAAAGAACATTGTAATGAGTATGCACAACAATGCAATGAATGTTTTGTTTTGAAACTGCATCTAAAGCAGTGTTTGGCAGTAATCCCTCCGTGAGAGGAAGTGAAGTTCTTAGTGAATCCCTCTGTTAAAGAGGAAGGTGCTTTTTAGCACAGTGTCATGGTAAATCCCTCTATCAAGAGGTAGATGCCTTTTAGCATACACATGGTAAATCCCTCTATCAAGAGGATGATGCTTTTCTGCATAGT
Organism: Pinus taeda; assembly: GCA_000404065.3. Taxonomy (NCBI): domain Eukaryota; kingdom Viridiplantae; phylum Streptophyta; class Pinopsida; order Pinales; family Pinaceae; genus Pinus; species Pinus taeda. Next base: position 47,758 of record APFE031446092.1, on the reverse strand, counting down.
CACAGGTGAATCCATCTGTCAAGAGGAAGGTGTTCTTCAGCACACTGTTATGGTGAATCCCTCTGTCATGAGGAAGGTGCTCTTAAGCACAGTTTCAGGTTAATCCCTCTATTAAGAGGAAGACTATTTTGTTTTTTGTGGAACTGCATCTGAAGCAGTGTTAGTGAATCCCTCTGTTTAGAGGAAGATTTGTTGTCTTTGGAGAATCCCTCTGTGAAGAGGAAGATGTTTTTTTTGGCATAGACAGGTGAATCCCTCTAGTTTAGAGGAAGATGCTTTTTAGCATAGACAGTGGTGAATCCCTCTATTAAGAGGAAGACTCTTTTGTAACACCAGCATGTCAAGGAGTTGAGAAAGTGTCTGGGTATGACCGAATGCCCAGCAGTTGAAATTAAAGGGGAGTGTTGAATTTGTAATTTCACTGCGCGCGGGCTAGCATTCAACGCCGTACCAAAACCACCGTAGCAAACCTGAAACCGGCGGTAAGTCATCGCACCACTCTTTGGCATAAAGTGGTTTCCGTGCAAGGGACTCCGATGCAATTTGGAGCAGACACGTGGATTGGGGTGACATCACACTCTGACATTTATCGGACGATAAATGTCGGTCAAAAGTCCCCATCCGATATTCGTCCGATAAAATAGAATGTTCTCCGCCGCCGGATTGCGAGGCAGGTATACGGGGTCTGCTAAATTAAATGCGTGGAGTCATATTTAGCCCATACCCTAAGTTAATGTTATGACAATTTTTTGGTAATGTTTTTAATATATTTACGGCGCGTTAATGCTTTTTGCATACGGAAGTATGGGCGTAAAAATATAATGTAAATTTTTATTATTAAGCATATGTATTGTATATGAGTGTTGACTCCAGGTCAAGGGGATTGCACACGGGGAGGTGTAGAACTTGAGTTCGCAGCACGGAATGAAGACCAGAGAATAAACATTGTAATGCAGGGGAAGAACGCACAGAAGTGTGAATGTTTTTTTTTGTGGGTTGAAATGTAATGTGAGGAAATGGTAAAAATGCACAGCTCGTAAAAAAAAAAATGAGACAGAGTTTTTATTTTGATTTGGTATGAAACGCAACAGTGTAATTTTTTTTGGTAATGTAAGAAATGCAAAGAACGCACAGCAGTGCAGAAGGAGAAGTGAATGAAGAAAACCAGGGGGTAGTTTTGTTTAAAACCATGAATTGTTTCACACAGTAGTGAAAAGGTAAATCTGTAAATCCCTGTAATTTTTCTTTTCACACAGCAGTGAATGTAAATGAAATATTTACACACAGTGGTGTAAAATTTCAAAGAGGGCAGAGTAATTTTTGTTAAAATGTTTTGGTGAATCCCTCTGAGTGAAAGAAGACGATGAATATGTCTCAGTGTTTTTATTTTAATGAATAGAAATCTTTTATGGTGGTGCATTACTCTGTTCAGTAAAATTTTTTAAGGCTTCCCTGTGCACAAAAGATCCTGGAGGAGAAGAAAAACAGAGCATTGACTCTCTATTAAGTTAATGTTTGGTTTTGGTATTTTCCCATTGTAAAAATACCCACCAGTGGTATCAGAGCTAGTCTAGGCTCTTTGATGGTGACAGAGCAGGTTCATGCTCTTTGAAGTGTCAAAGAAGCTGAAGGAAAGACCCTTGTTGTAGCAGCAGTAAAGCTTCTCCAGTTGTGTGAAGTTTCAGCGATGGTGACAGAGCAGGTTCATGCTCTTTGAAGTGTCAAAGAAGATGAAGGAAAGACCCTTGTTGCAGCAGCAGTAAAGCTTCTCCAGCTGTGTGAAGTTTCAGCCAAAAGGATTCAGGTATTTCTCAAGTTTTTGAGTTGCTGTTGAAGAAACAGTAAGCCATTTTAAAAACACAGTCAGGGATTTTAAAAATAGTTAAGAAAGCCAAGGTCAAAGAAGAAAGTGTCCAAATCCCCTAAGGTTGTGTCTCCCTCCTCTATTAAAATAGAATGCAATCTATTTGAAAGCATTTTATTTGAGGCTCCAAGGTTCAATGGAAACTTTGATATGTGGGAAATAACAATGAGGACTTTCCTACAGTCTGAAGGGATTGAAATATGGGAGTCAGTGATTGATGATAGCAAAATGGATGGAGAATCCAAGGAGTACAATGCAAAAGCAGCAAAGACAATCTTGGATGGACTCCCTGATTCTGTAAAGAAGAATCTAGGAAAATATTCATCAGCAAAGGATATATGGGACAGACTGCATGAGCTTCATGCAAAGGGAGCACTGACCATGACCATGAATCAAGAAGAAAATTCCGAACCCATCATAGAAGCTGAAAATGAGAAGGTTGACCTCATCAAGCTTCAAGTGCAAGAAAGGGATGAAGAGCTTGCCAAGCTTAAGAAGGAACTTGATGAAAGCAGAAGGAAGCACCATGAAGAAGTCATATCCATGACAAATCAGTTGAATAAAGCAAAGAAGCAGGAAGATGCCTTGTCAAGTCAACTTGAACAAAGGCACAAGAGAGTGAACAAACTTGTAGAAGAGATTGGACAGTACAAGGTAGAGGTATTCTCCCTTAAGTCTGAGCTACAAGAAGCCAAGAAGCAGGCACAAGAAGCTGAAAAGAAAATGGAGAGCAGTCAAGCAGAAATCTCCAAAACGAAGTCAGATATAATCTCCCTTAAAATAGCAGCAGTTGAAGCTACTCGTAGCAAGGAAGAAACTGAGAAACAACTTGCAAAGAAGAATAATGAGTGTGAAAGATTGGAAGAAGAGATTGTCCTCCTCAGGAAGAAGGTTGAAGGGATGAACAAGATCATGAAGAGCTCTCAAGCTTTGGATGACATGCTCAGCTATCACAGATCTCCATCTGATAAATCAGGACTTGGGTATGTAGGTGAATCCTCAAACAAGGATAAAAATGCTTTAAGCAAAGGAGATGTGAAGAAGCCAGAAAGAAATGGTGATGCTCCTAGTTCCAGCAAAGGCAAGGAGAAAAATGAAGGCTGCCATAGAAGAAATCCAGCTCCAAGAAGAAATGTAGCTGATGGCAAAAAGGCAAAAGGCAATGGTGATCATCAAAGGATCTCAAGGCAGCAAGGCTTCAGAAGTACATCAAGGAAACGTCCATCTCCGAGGTACCAAAGTTCATTTTTTGGTTATTGTTATTCTTGCTCAAACTTTGGTCATATGGCAAAAGACTGTAGAGCATTTCATGGAGATAGATGTTGTGGTCCCCGTCAATCTCCAAGAAATAATTTCACAAGAAGAAATCATGAATTTTTATTCATGAACAATGTTGAATGTTTCAAGTGTCATGACATTGAGCATATGGCACGAGATTGTAACTTGACATGGGCTCTTACACAAGCTAGACCCATGCAAAAGAAGAAAGTTACACAAGTATGGAGAAGGAAGGAAATGCAATCTGAAAATCCCTTGAACTCCCCAGTGGATCTAAATTTGTTTTGAGAAGAGTCTGCCAAAAGAAGACAAGCACACATTAAAGGGGAGCTTGTAATTTTTGTTACTGAACTGTATTAACAGCCACTCTTTGATGAAGACCTTTTATAAAGGAAAAAATATGAAGTTAAAACTACCATAAAAGCAGAGAAGAAAAAGGGGCGGCGCTCAAATGTGAAGTGTAGCAGCACAATAAGAAAAGTATGCAAAGCATGGAGACCCTCACAACAGTGGGAAGATAGAACATAAAACAGCAGTTTTTGAATTTTTTGTTATGGAGCACATGCATTGAAATGCATAGCAATGGAAGGTAGTTTCCTTCTATGTAATGTGAGAGAACATACTCACAGCAGAGTGAGTACAATACACAGCAGTAAAAAAAATGTAATGTTTTTCTTCATATGCAATGCAGCATGCAAAGAAATGCATAAAGAGAAACAGGGACAACAGATTTTTAATGCACATGGGTGAATGATAATGTGTGGCAGCAGAAAAATGAAAGGAACTGCACAACAGTCATTGTGTAAAAAAAATGAATGAAGACTAAGATTGTGTGAAGCAAGGGTGTAAAAAGAAAAGGCAGCAGCCCGTGTTATTTTTTTTGTTGTGTGGAGAATGCAGCGCAAAACAGCGTGAGGATGATTTCTCTCTATGTGCAAGTAATGGAGAGTAAAGAGTTAGTGTATGGGCACACAACAGTATGATGAAACAAAAGGCAGCACAGTGCAAATTGCAGAGGCAAAACAGCAGCAAATAAAAACCCAGGGATGACAGAGTCTATGGTTATGGGTATGGACAGCAGTGCATAAGAAAAGGCAGCAGTGTGATGGCAAGAAGGAGAAGCACAGTAGTGCGAAGAAAATGAAACCAGAACTAAGAGAGAGTGAAGAAATGTGTTTTTACACAGCAATGCAAATAAGAAAATGCAGCAGCATGAAGTTTTTGTTGAAGAAATGAAAGGTAATGGACAACAGCAGATGTAAAAGAAATTTTTTCCTTTACAGCAGTGTAAATTTGTAAGGTGGGACAGAGTAATTGTTCCAGAAAAGACAAAGTATTCTGTCTTTGAAGAATGCACAGCAATACAGAGTTTGCAAAGAAATGTATGTGAAGTGCAGCAACACAACATCAAGAGTAGACAGAGTAGTGTGGGGTAGACGCAGAAAAGAAGATGGCACAACAGTGCAGCAGAGAATATGCAACAGCATAAAGAACAATGTAATGAGTATGCACAACAGTGCAATGAATATTTTGTTTTGAAACTGCATCTAAAGCAGTGTTTGGCGGTAATCCCTCCGTGAGAGGAAGTGAAGTTCTTAGTGAATCCCTTTGTTAAAGAGGAAGGTGCTTTTCAGCACAGTGTCATGGTAAATCCCTCTGTCAAGAGGAAGATGCTTTTTAGCATACACATGGTAAATCCCTCTATCAAGAGGATGATGCTTTTCATCATAGTCACAGGTGAATCCCTCTGTCAAGAGGAAGGTGTTCTTCATCACATTGTTATGGTGAATCCCTCTGTCATGAGGAAGGTGCTCTTAAGCACAGTTTCAGGTTAATCCTTCTATTAATAGGAAGACTATTTTGTTGTTTGTGGAACTGCATCTGAAGCAGTGTTAGTGAATCCCTCTGTTAAGAGGAAGATTTGTTGTCTTTGGAGAATCCCTCTAGTTTAGAGGAAGATGCTTTTCAGCATAGACAGTGGCGAATCCCTCTATGTGAGGAAGTGTTTGGGTAAGATTGAATGCCCACCAGTTGAAATTAAAGGGGAGTGTTGGAATATTAATTCCAACTGCCGTGCAGGGAACATCGACGGCAACCTGTCAACTTCCGAATCCGCCATCACGTAGCAGGAAAACAGCCCCTGAAACCACAACTGAAAACCACCGGTAAGTTATCGCACCGCTTTTTGGCATGAGAGGTTTCCGTATGAAGGGGCTCCGATGCAATTTGGAGGAGGCACGTGGATTGGAGTGACATCACCCTCAAGCACTTTTCGGACGATAAAAGTCAGTTAAAACCCCCCATCCGATATTCGTCCGATTAAAGTGTTCATTCTCTGCCGTCCGATTGAACCAAGCTGCATACGGGTCTGCTAAACTTAAATGTTGCGTGGTGTATTACCTTGCCCATACTCTAATGTTTAATGTTATGACATTTTTTGGTAACGTTTTTAATGTTTTTACGGCGGGCATTAATACTTAGGGCACACAGAAGTATGGGCGTAATAATGTAAAGTAAGTTTTTTTTTTAATTTCGAATATGTATTGTATATGCGTTGACTCCAAGTAATGTTGTGTAATCGCACACGGGGAGAATAGAAACAGGGGTACGCAGCAGCACCCAATGAAGAACTGGGGGAACTCGTAAAAATGTGACACAGTTCATTTTTTGAATATGTATGAAACGCAGCAGCTTAAAAACGTTTGTAGGTAATGTAAGAAATGCAAAGAATGCACAGCAGTGCAGGAGGAGAGGTGAAAGAGGAAGAACAGAGGAGGTTTGTGTAAAACCATGAATTGTTTCACACAGCAATGAAAAGGTAAATCTGTAAATCCCTGTAATTTTTGTTTTCACACAGCAGTGAATGTAAATGAAATTTTTACACACAATGGTGTAAAATTTCAAAGGAGACAGAGTAATTTCTTTTGTAATGTTTTGGTGAATCCCTCTGAGTGAAAGAGGATGAATATGTCTCAGTGAATTCTCAGGTGAAAACAAAGTTTTGGTTGAATATTTTTTGGTAAATCCCTCTCAGCAAAGAGGATGAATGTGTGTCAGTGAATTTATTTTAATGAATAGAAATCATTTTATGGTGGTGCAATACTCTGCTCAGTAATTTTTTTTGAAAAAGCTTCCCTGTGCACAAATGATCCTGGAGTAGAGAAATAAAACAGAGCATTGACTCTGTGTTCAGCTAATGTTTGGTTTTGGTATTTTCCCATTGTAAAAATACCAAACAATAACAATTCTGTGGGTATAATGCAGGAAAGTCGAATTCAAAAAGAATTCATGGACTTCATGTGAAATTTATGATGATGCTCTTCTATAATGCGTCATTTTTGTCGCATTAAGGGTGGAGCGATACAAGTGCATTTTCTTAATATTAATTTCTTTGTTCAAATATCACTACTTTTGGGCGATGGTATGATTTGGGTGGACAAAAGTCGAAAAAGTATTTAGAGAGTTGAACTTTTAACTCGGAGTGATGAATAAATCCTATTTTTTGGAATGGGTATAATAATATGTATGGGGTAGTATTATTATATGGAGTTGTCTATAATGGGACTTTTTGGAGATTCCGGTGACAGAATCCGGCGGAAGAAATGAGGTTAAATCTTGATTTTTAGCAGTTAAAATGGTTTTTTAACTGCATATTTGGATTCAGCGCCCTGAAAAACCCTGGGAGCCATTGATTGTGCAGAAACTAGCTATGAAACTTGGGATTCCAATGAATTGCTGCCGGATTTTGACCAGAAAAATCCGCCAGAAAAGCTTTCAAAAAGTCGCGTTATAGACTACTGCTTATTATATTTGCTATTAGTTTTGTTTGGATTAAAAATATTTAAACGTTTAATATTATGAAATTAAATTTATTATTTTTAAATAAAATTTATTTTTATTTATTTTAAATATGATTGGTTGAAACATTTTCTTTTTTATTGTGTAATGATTGCAAAAATTGACTTTTGTGTACTCTACTATTACTTACTGCTTGGATATCTGCTCGCTTGAGGTTAGGATTACTTGCTTGGCCTTGGCAAGAGGATGCCTACCCAACTGTGATTATGAGGTACTAGGTATGGAGGTGTGGCGTGACAGAGGGTTGCAGGAAGCTGGACCCCTTTGGGGATTGGTTCTTCGCCCATTCTAGCTCCAGCTCTGACAGTAAAAGGATAAGAGAGGAGCACGTTGAGGTTGACCTTACCATCAATGCAATTCAGGGAAGGAACCAAAGGCATATTACAATAAATTATTTTCGATAAACAAATTACTGCTGTGAAGAGGTCTCAGGAATTTTTGATATGGCTCGACATGCGAGAGGTCGCAGATGAGGAAGGCAGAGCCAGGTCCCTGGGAAGGATAAGGCGCTAAGCGTGTCAGAGCCCCGCAAGGGGAGAAAACCGATATAAAACTTATCAACAAAGCTGCTGAGGCTTATCGTGAGGGTACCGATGAAGGAATTCAGAAGTTGTTAGAAAAATGGCTAGAGGAAATAAATCAGGGTAGTGAGACTCAGGAGAATATGTGATATTAAGAAGGTGGAAGATGAAAACCACTTCCTCTAGGATGCGCGAGTCTTGCCCACATCTACTCTCAATCCACTATCATCAACCACACCTCCAATCTTCTTGACTTATTCAATCAACCAAACTATAGTGATCTTGGAACGCTTCTTTCCCTGCTCCTTGATCACAGAAACAAGATTTTGAAGAATAACAATTAGACTCTCTTTTCTTAAAGTCCGATAGACCACATTTAATCAACAACTACGTGCTCCGCGCCCACAAAATGCCCAATGAAAAAAACGTGTTTTTTCTTTTTTTCATCAATAAATAAATAATAATAAATATATATAAATGTAAAAAACGTGTTTTTTTTTTCTTTGTTTTCTATAATAAATAAATATCGTCTTTTGCAATTCCAGAGATCGTGGTTCAATGTTTTCAAAATCTGTCGTGATCTGTTTGGCACTTCTGTGGGTACAATGCTATAAACTGAATATGCCTGAAAGTCGTCGTCAATACATGCATGGACTTCGTGGGTACAATGGCCTAAAAATTAATTTAAAATCTTTGTTTAAACGTCTTTTCTTTGTACTCACAGAATTACATGGTATTTTATGTTATAATTTATATTTAAATTAAAAATAATTTGACGTGTTTAGAGGCATATGTGTGAAAATGACAATATGATATTGTCAAAAATATAAATGATTGGTTTCTTAATATCATTTTTATTTATTTAATTAAATCTAAATATTATTTAGTTTAATAAAATTATAAATATTAATAATATTTAAAATATTTATAGTGAGAAACATATAATTATAAGCACAATATGAATAATACAACAGAATAAAGTTTTAAATATTATTAAAAGATATATTTTTACAGAGAAATTATTAATTCTAAATTAAAATATCAAAATTTATTTTTTTATTATTATTTATAAAAAACTGAAAAATAAATAGATGGTCATTTGAATAAATAAGAAAATATTTTTTTTTATTAAAATGCCCAAAATCCATTACATTTAATCTAATTTTCAGAACATTTATTAAAAAAGATTGAACTCCATCGCTTATAATCCATTACTATTAACATTCAGGAAAAAAGTATTGAACTCCCATCACTTATTATCCATTACTATTTCTTACTGGAAAAAAAATAAAAAAAATATTTCATTACTAGTTGAATTGAGGCTTCTTTGATCCATAATAATTGAAAGAATAACTTCTGCGTAAATCACATGTAGACAGACATTTGTCGACGCCTTTATAATACTAATAATAATATATAATAGTCACGATTATATTCATTAATATCTATCAGGAAGAAATAAATAGAAGAGCGACCTAACATAAAAAGAAGGAGAAGGACTAGAAAGAGACCAAAACAAGAAGGATAAACCTTAACGCAAGCAAAGAAGATGAAAAGGGGGGGGAGGGGAGAGGAAGGAAGAGAAAGACTAGGACGAAAGGGTAGGGATCCAACATCTACTGATTTTGTAGATGTCATTTCTATTGAGATTGTTAGGCCTTCTTTCGATCTCAATAGCTTCCCTAAATTTACGATGATGGAACTGAGCAACCTTGGCAACAACGTTGGCCTCCTCTATACACACCTGATGCTTTGTCTTTTCCACATGCTCTGCCAATGCTGAAGACTTGGATCTCCCATGTCTTAGGTCGGCCGCATGTTTGTTGATCCTTTGATGGATGGAACGCCCTGTTTCCCCAATATAGGGGGTCCCACAAGAACAAGGGATCAAGTAGACACCCTTCATGTCCTTAGGGTTAATGGGATCTTTCACCGATCAGAGAGAATTCCAAATGGTGTTGAGGGGCCTAATGGTTGAGGGAATATCATACCTCTTAAGGATCCGAGCAATCTTGTTTGTGGTTCCTTGGATATAGGGAAGATGGACACCTAGACGACGCTCTTTACTATTAATGTTTTCGTCGCCGGATTGATAAAAATAATATCTAAGCCTTAATTTCCGAAAAAACAGAGAATATTAACAATGAAGAACATGTATGTTTCAACGGGTGGGTGTAATAATGAAGAATGCCTTGTGGGTAACAACGAAGAATATGTGTTTTATTTTTACATGGGTAAAAAAAACACGTTTTTTTTCTTTTTTCTAGTCAAAGTTTGAGAGTTTCCTCATTGTGGCATTGTGCAAATCTTGGTTTCTTCCGAGTTGTTACTTTGATTACCTTGGTGACCTCCACAATAATTTTGCCCTTTCAACAGCTCTGGAGCCCCAACCAAAGTGGTTTTCGGCCAGACGAAAGTGGGTTGATTAGTCATTTGCTTGCTACTTACATGTTTACTGGTATGCTGTCTTCAAATAAGGATCCTGGCCAGTTGGCTAGCACTGCGAAGGAGAAGATTAGTAAGAAATGCATCAAGCATAAAGCAATAGAAACCAATCAGAGAAGATTAGTAAGAAATGAATCAAGCGTAAAGCAATAGAAACCAATCTTGTGTTGGGGGTGGAAGTCCCTCTGAACGATATGTCAACCATGATGTAGTGCATTGTAGTCGGGAGATTTTCTAACGGGAGAATGAACATGGAGTTACATAAACGTATGCTAGTACTTTTCAAGAGTTGTTGGGTTATTTATAAAATTGTATGATTCTAGTAAAGGGTTAGTTGAGATGGACGGTCAACTCGCTAGAGTATGCCAACCTCCAACAAGTTATTGGTGTAATATTGGTTTTGGGTTTTCAAGCCCTGTTTTTGAAAAAATAACATTTGGATTTTGCCCCCAAATGGAGAAATTGGAGGTTACCTCGGTCTGGGTGCATTTATCGTGATTGCCTTAGATGAAATTGGAAATAAAATTAGGCATTTCTTTGTATGGGCATGGCAGGATACATGTTGTATGGGTAGGGTTCAATATGACAAAGGGTTTTGTAGATTCCATTACAATTTCGTATGGGTACTCCATTGTCAAATAACCCATTGAGTATGAGGCTATACCCTTTCATTGTGGTCACCATCATACTTATGGACACCTAGGGGTTGACTGTCCAATGATACACAGACTCAAGAGGTGGCTCCCAAAGGTCGCATGCTCTCATATGGAAACCCTAGTTTCAAAAGCAATGGTGCAATGGTAGAGGTACACAAAGCAATAGAGGTCATGAAGTCCAAATGGAAAATTGGATAAAGGACATGGAGATGCAAATAGACATTTCACAGGTTTCGATTCGAGCAATCACTCTTGGTATGGTTAAAGGACATGGAGATGCAGATAGACATTTCACAGGTTTCGGTTCCAATGATCACTTTTGGTATGGTTACTCGTTCCCCTTTGCCTGTACCTTTTTTTCATGAATTCTTCAATCAATAGTTCAAAATTCTAGGGTTGGGTTGCAATTCGAGTTTGGATATCCCAATCTTTGGGATTCTAGTCATTGCCACTTTTGAGCCCCCCTCGCGCCCCTTGTCCCTCTCCTTCCTTGGGGCCTCCTCACTCCTCTTCCTCCTAGGACTCTCAGGGACCCTCTTTTCACTTTTCAAATATGGGTGGGGGTTTTGGCTGCATTGAGTGGTCTCATTAGGTCCAACACGTTCAAGGTAGAAAATATAATATCTCTTGGGAAATATCAAAGGCTTTAGCAGAAATCAGGTAAGGTAAACAACAATCTATAGTCAGGATCCTTGGAGCCATCGCCCCTTTAGTATTTTCCTCATGTTTATTCTTTTTCTCTGTAATTAGGGACTAGCTAACCCCATTAAAAAAATGGCCCATATCTTCAAAGGATGGGAATTCGTGTTTATAGATGTAGTATGAAAATTTTGGGGTGTTCATATCAGGCTAGAAATCATCTAATTATATTTTGTGATTCGCTTAGGCCACCAAGCATGCTTTGGTGATCGATATTTGGTCTGAAAACTTGGAAATTCATTTATCGCTTTGCAACATTTATGACCCGTTTATTAATAGGAATCCTTTGTAGGAGACTTTATAGTCACTACACTTGTCTCACCAACATGCTCTCATTTTGGGTGGGGATTTGGATATCTCCTTGGGTCTTGGGAAGATTTGGGGGTCTGCACCTTGAAAGGACACATATGAGGATTTTTTTAATTCATCTATTTAACAAATGGGGATGATCGATCCTTTGTCCCCAAAGCTACTCCCAACCTAGAGGAATAATAGAAGCGAATCTGATAAAATTGTTAGGTCATTGGATTGATTTTTGGTGATTAAGGAGCTGGTGGATTCATGCTTTTGTATTAGGTAGTGGGTTGCCTCTCAGGGGCCTTCTTACCATTGCCTTGTCATTCTTGAACTAAAGTTTGCTGGTCAGAAACCCTCCTCCCATTTCAAGATTAATCCCCATTGGCTAGAAAAGCCCTCCTCCATTCAGAAACTCCAAGCTAGTTGGAGGCTATACCGCTTAGATAGTAATACATCTCCCCTTGAACTTCTAAGAAAACTAAAAAAAAAAAAAACAAAACATTCTTTTGGATCGAGAAAAAGGAGCGAAGGATAAAAGGCAAAGCCCTTTGGTGTATATTTCAGTACAACCTCTTTGGTGTATGCCTTTACTACAACCGCTGCTGCAAATAGAAGGTATTATTCTACCCTTCACATTCTCTTCAACAAGAAAATCTTGTTTCATTTCTGATAGATTTTGTTATAGATTCAAACTCACGTTCATATTAAATTGTTTGTTTTATGAGAAAATCTTCGGGAGGAGCCCAACAAAAAATTCTGGTTATTATATTTCATACCCATAAGCATAAATGTTGTGTGGGAATTGGCGCGGAGTTTATTCCAGCATTTTGCATAATAGTAGGGCTTATCATACCAGGGATTTCGGGTCATAGCCCATTCAGGCTGTTAGATTGGGCCCATCCACGCTGAACCCAACAATGTGGAAGCGTCAGCGTGTTCACTACACAAATACATTCAGATCGTCTTTTTGACTGAAGAATGGAAGTGAACTCCAGAGCTTCTGTTCAATGTTTTCAAAATCTGTCAGGGTCTGTTTGGCCCATGGATTCACATAACAATTCTGTGGGTACAATCCATAAACAGATATGCGGGAAATTCTTGGTCAAAACATTCATGAATTCGAATTCGAAAAGAATTCATGGACTTCATGTGAAATTTATGATGACGCCCTTCAATAATGCGTCATTTTTGTCGCATTCAGGGTGGAGCGATAGAAGCACATTTTTTTAATATTAATTTCTTTGTTCAAATATCACTACTTTTGGGTGATGGTATGATTTGGGTGGACAAAAGTCGGAAAAGTGTTTAAGGAGTTCAACTTTTAACTCGGAGTGATGAATAAATCCTATTTCTGGGAATGGGTATAATATGTACGGGGTAGTATTATTGTATTTGCTATTAGTAAAAAAGTTTAAAAGTTATTAGAAGTTTAATATTATGAAATTAAATTTATTATTTTTAAATGAAATTTATTTTTATTTATTTTAAATATGATTGGTTGAAACAATTTTTTTTTAATTCTGTAATGATTGCAAAAATTGACTTTTGTGTACTCTATTATTAATTACTATGTATTATATCATTAATTACTATATACAATAAATATAAATAGTTTGAAAAATAATATGATATATTAATTATTATGTACCATAAATACAAATGGTTTGTAATTAAATTCAAAAATTCCGTTTTTTCATTGGTAGAAAATATTGAAACCATTTTTATGGGTTTTATTTTTTAATTTAAAAAATATAAATTTGAAAAAATATGTAAAAATAACATGTGTACAATTTGTACAACTCTCATTATATCAATCTATACTCAATGACATGACATGTGTTACTATAATATGAGCATTATATAAAAAAATTGTCATCATTCAATATTAATAATAATTATTAACTTGTTTATCATTTCTCTTCAATTTTAATATATATATATATATATATATATATATATATATATATATATAACCTTTATTACTAAAAAATGTTCAATTATATTAAAAATTAATAATAAAAAAGGTTAAACAAATATTCATATAACTCATTTTACAATTTTATTATTGTTTGGAGTACATATAACACATCATTACATTAAAATATTTTATTAAACTAAGCGGCACGTAACGCTAGCCATGCTGCTTTGTTAATTAATAATTTTGTTTTACACTGGGTTGATATAATTTTGTATAAAATTGATATTTTTGGTTACTTAAATGCATTTTTAATATATAAATGGATTAAGTATTTTGTAAATTAAATAGTTTAAATTTATTATTCTTAAAAAAATCTATAGAATTTTGAAATAATTAATAGCCAAAAACTAATTATATAATAATAAGAAAATAATTTACCACGGTCGGGGTGCGGGCCGGTGGTTGGGATAGCCTAGGGAAAGTGATGACAAGTATCTCTGATATATGTACCGTCACCCCTTATATGCTCAAGGTGATGGGTGCGGTGGCCCTTGGCATCATTGCAAGCAAGGGTGGTGGGAAAGGTGACAGAGAAGGTGGCGAGATATGATGTACACGAGAGCACGATAAACAAGTGGGTGAAGTTGGAGTGTTGGCTCGCAGACGAAGGAGTTAGTGTAGGGGAAAGGAAGGACAATGACATCAAGCTTAGAGATGGCCTGCAATTGTATACGGGTATGTTTTTCAGCTTTTCTCCTCCATTGTAATGACGACCTATTTGGGTTTCTGTTGGTGGAAGAGGGGGAAAAGTAGGAATGTCAATTGGGGGGTTGAGAATCGCCGGTGGCAATGGGGTAGGAAAACAGCTACAATTGCTTGGTTCTGCGTCTATGTCTTGCGTTTATTGGGTATCTCCTTTGGTCTCTATTGTGTTGACCCTTTGCTATTTGGTATGGAGAACCTGGGCACTGCAGCGCGCGGTTTGTGTGAGGTTGGTCGCAGGAGGCATGTGGTTTGTGGCAATAAGAAAGATGTTGGGGGAAGCAGGGAGCAATAGAGATGTTGTATGGGAGTAAGGCCATACTGTCGTAGCCAATGCACTTGCAGGGCTATTGTAAAACTCTACCGTGGATATTGAAATGCTAAGGACTTAGAGTGGAAAGTTGGATATGAAAAAGAAAATGGCCTTGTTAAAATATCCTGGGCTGAGGGGAAGTGGTTTACGATTACTGCTTGGATATCCGCTGGCTTGAGGTTAGGATTACTTGCTTGGCCTTGGCAAGGGGATGCCTACCCAACTATGATTATGAGGTACTAGCTATGGAGGTGTGGCGTGATAGAGGGTTGCAGGAAGCCGACCCCCTTTAGGGACTGGTTCTCCACCCATTCTAGCTCTGGCTTTGACAGTAAAAGGATAAGAGAGGAGCACGTTGAGGTTAACGTTACCATCAATGCAATTCAGGGAAGGAACCAAAGGCATATTACGATAAATTATTTTCGATTAACAAATTATTACTATGAACAGTTCTCAGGAATTTCTGATATGGCTCGACATGCGAGAGGTCGCAGACGAGGAAGGCGGGGCCAGGTCCCTAGGAAGGATAAGGCACTAAGCGTGTCAGAGCCCCGCAAGGGGAGAAAACCGATATAAAACCTTATCAGCGAAGCTGCTAAGGCTTACCGTGAGGGTACCGATGAAGGAATTTAGAAGTTGTTAGAAAAATGGCAAGAGGAAATTAATCAGGGTAGTGAGACTGAGGAGGATATGTAAAACTGGAGGACCCTAGTCCTAGATCTTGGCAACACCAGAGGAAGAATTACGTTGTTCAAACAAGCCTTATACCTTTATTGGTTGATGAAAATCTAGTTGGGCAAAGCTACGAAACAAATCTTGGTGGGCATTGGGGTTTCACTCCAAGATGTATCGAGCTTCAAACAAGACCTGCACAAAATACAATTCCAACTCCATAAGCAAGACATTAGGCTAGACATAATTGAAAGACACATTCCATACATCCTAGAATTGTCTATGATGCTCGGGTCAACAGTTAAGGACTCGACACCTATGGAATCAGCCTCAGAAAAGCAGAAAGGCTAGTCATTTTCCTATGTTTACCTTTTTTTTATGCGGTTAGATTTTAGTTTTCGTCGTGCAAGCATATGTATAGATAGAAATATAGAGTATGGACATGAAACATAAACATATATAGCTTGGTTAGAGAGATTAAAACTATATTATTTTTGGATAGCTTACAATGCAGATAGGTGGCCAACAGAATTGCTTTCCCACTTGGGCAAGTTGAGGCCACCAAGCCAATCTATGTGGTGTAAATTTGCCTATGATTGAATAGGAAATGAAAAGGTCCCGCCAAACTTAACAAAAAAAGTAAAAATAAAAATAAATAATTTATAAATAAATAATATATTTAAATACACTTTATACATATAATAGTTTAAATATAAGAAGAAAATGAACATCCCTAGGATTAGAACTAACTCTTATGAGCTTCAAAGTGAGACTCGGTGATGGTCGACTCCCAAGACTCCTTGGGACGATAAAATTTGTCAGATTTGTGATATTAAGAAGGTGGAAGATGAAAAACACTTCCTCTTAGGATGCTTGACTCTTGCCCACATCTACTCTCAATCCACTATCATCAGCCACACCTCCAATCTTCTTGACTTATTCAATCAACCCAAGTATAGTGATCTTGGAACGCTTCTTTCCCTACTCCTTGATCACAGAAACAAGATTTTGAAGAATAACAATTAGACTCTCTTTTCTTAAGGGCCGATAGACCACAATGGTCTTAATGGACATTAAATATAATCATTATTATTAATAATATATAAAATATATATATATATATATATATATATATTTATATATATAAATGTTGTTTGAATTTTGTTCTTGCACAATTACTAATATAATTTACATTTAAATTAAAATATTCAATAATTTTTTAAATGTGTTTTTAATATATAATTGGATTTAGTATTATATAAATTAAATAGTTTAAATATAATCTTAAATATTTTTTAATAAAATTTTGAAATAAGTTTATGAGAAAAACTATTTGTATGTATAAATAATTATATATTTTTAAATATACTTTATACATTATATATTTTTAATAAATATGATAAAAATTAATTAATTAATATTATAAAATGAAAAATGATAAATTTAGTCCACATGGGTAGCTCAAGCGGCAAGATGGCTTGGAAATGAGGTCTCACCGACCGGAAGTCTTTGTGTTCAAATCTTGGGCTACCCTTCCCCCGTTGAGGGGTACTTAATGGACATGTAAATCGGAGAGTCCCGCCCCAGCCTAGAAAAAAAAGAAAAATGATAAAATGTAATTTAAAAAATAATCTAAAATGTTTGTTTAACCTCTTTTAATATTTCTTTACACGATTATTTAATATAATTTATATTTAAATAAAAAAATAATGATATTAATTAATATTATATAATAAAAAATAAAAATATATTTTTAAAAAAATAATAAATTTTTGTTTAATTTTTATATTCTCATGAGCTCCATAGTGAAACAGGTCGTTGGGCAATTCCTAAAACGCCATGGATGGAAATGATTTTCCATATATGTGAGAATAGGAACATCTAGGATGAAAACCACTTCCTCTTAGAGTGCCTCGCTTACAACCACATTAGATCTCAGTTTCACAATCTTTGTTACAATCTGACCTTCCTGGCCTTTTACAATGTCAAAATTATAGTGAGCTTGAGAGGCTTCTCTCCAAGCTTTTTGAACATAGGAATAAAATCTTAAATCAAAATAAATAATTTGTTTCTTTAGGTCTGATAGACCAATGTTTGGTCTCATCATCATCATCAATTCAAAAATAATTAAAGAAAATAATTCAAAAATAATTAAAGAAAAATTGTTTTGTAAATTATTCAAAACTTATTTTCATATTACTATATTAAAATTTATATATATTTATGTGAAAATAACCATATTATATTATTAAAAATATAAACTATTAATAATTAAATATTATTTATTATCATTTTCATTTAGGTAATTATAAAATAAAATATTATTTATTTTAATAAAATTTAAAATAATAATAATATTTAAAAGTGTCAAGTTTCATTAGCACAATCAGTTGGGTTTTTGTCATCAAAGAGAACCACGATTGTGTCTTGTACTAGGAGGGAGACAGATTAAAAAATCCAGTTAGCTTAGGGCTAGTGTGGCCTAGACCTAAATCACCACTCCTCAAGCCACATATAAAAAATCACATACAACTTAAAAAACAAAATAATAATAATATTTAAAAATATTTATATTAGCAAATATATAATTATAAAAACACAAAACTAAGACATGGAAAAACGTTTTAAACATAGGGAAAAAAAAAGTTTTAAAGATATATTATTACATAAAAAGTAATAATTCTAAATTAAAATATCAAAATTTATTTTTATAAATATATATATATATATATATATATTATAATATATATATATAAATATATATAAAATCCAAAAAATACGTTTACATTTAATCTAATTCTCAAAAAATTTAAAAAAGGATTGAACTCCATCACTTATTATCCATTACTATTAATGTTTTCATACACGGACTGATAAAAACAAAATTTAAATAAGATTATTAACAGATAAGATTTGAATTACACCTGAAATGCACATCTCATCAACAACCGAATTGCCTTGGGAATTGTAGAATTGAGACTTCTGTGATCTGTCATAGTTATAAGAAGAGCTTCGGTGTAAGTCACATAAAAAAGACCTTTGTTGACGCGTTTCGAACCAACTAGTGTGGTTCATCGTCAGGACAACTTGTCCTGACGATGAACCACACTAGTTGGTTCGAAACGCGTCGACAAAGGTCTTTTTTATGCCTTGGGAATCTTGGACGAGGGTGTGATTGATACCTCGTTCCTGAAAAAACAGAAAACCGTAGTCACTGGCTCAATAAATCTACAATTTTAACACCTACCGCAGGGAGACTCAGTCGGATTCAAGAAAATATACATTTGAATGCACATGTTTAATGAGTTGGTAGGTGTAATAATGAAGAAGCCACGTCATGAGTGGGAACAATGAAGAACACACACATTTCAGTGGGTGGATGAAGAATGTATGTTTTTTTTCCATGAGTGGGTAACAACGAAGAACATGCGTTTCATTTTTACATGAGTATCCCAATGAAAAAAACGTGCTTTTTCTTTTTTTCATCAAAGTTTCGTAGTTTCCTACTTGTGGCCTTGTGCAAAGTTTGGTCAACAAGAAATCTCCATGGCGGGTTTCTCCCATATTGCTACTTGAACACAATTTCGTGAACAATACTATGTTGTTGCTTTAGTTACGTTGGTGACATTCTCAATAATTTCGCCTTTTCTCTAGCTCTCGAGCTCTAACCAAAGTGGTTTTCAGCCAGATGAAAAGGTGTTGATTGGTGGTTTTCTTATTGCGGCCATGTTTAGCGCTATTCCATCTTCAAATAAGGAGCCTCGCCACGTGGCCAGCCCTACTCTAGTTAGCACCTCGAAGGAGAACAATGGTAGGAAATGCATCAAGTGGAAAGTAGGAGAAACTAGTCTTGTTTTGGGGTTCATGTAAACGACATTTAAACAATGATGCAATCTATTGTAGTCAATAGATTTTCTAGCAAAAGAATGAACATCGAGGTATTGAGACATTGGTCTGCTAGTGATTTTCATGAGTTGTTGGGTTAGTTACAAAAATGTATGATTTTGGCAAAGGGATGGTTAACATGGACTCTGAAATTGTGTTATGCACTTGAACTGTGAGAATAACAGAATCCCAGAAATACAAAACAATGTTGAAAGAAACACAGAGAGATCATATGAATTGAGACAAGCTGCAAATATATTTTATTATTCAGAAGCAAATATAATGTTCACTTGCTTCTTCAAGGGGGCAACTTCCAACAGAGTAGAACTTAATTACTATAAACCTTGGTGCTTATTCCCTTGCTATCTAAGGCTATTTATAGTTTTATGACATCAAAAACCCTAACTACTAGTGGTTTCTTGCATAATATAGGTTAACCATTTTATTTATTAACTATGGCCCATTTATAACTAATTGTCACCCCAACTAGTATGCCAAGTGTCTACTACATGTAAGATGACCATCATTTATTTCTCATATATAGATTGACCCAAATGCTTGCCATTGAGTTGTTGACTCGTGAAAGCCAATGGTCTATCTTCCTGCATTAATATTGTGCCAATGCCCATACTTGAAGCATCACATTCAATCACAAAATATTTTGAAAAGTCTCGTAGGGCCAATACTGAAGTGGAGCACATGGCATGTTTGAGAGCCAAGAAGGCATGCTGAGCTGCGTGAGTCGAGAGAAATGAATTTTTCTTGAGAAGATTAGTGTCCCAAATACTCATCTTCTTCCATGTCAAAGAAAAACTTGGATAATTTGACAAATAGTTTATGATCTTGGAGTAATTGCAATACCTCGTCAACATGTTGAAGGTGAGTGTCCCATGTTATTTTATAGATGAGAATGTCATAAAAAAAGGCTAGGGCAGATTTTCTGAGATATGGTTTTAGAAGGTGGTTCATGAGGCTATGAAAAGTGGATGGGGCATTATAGAGACCAAATGACATGACCAAGAATAGGAAGGATGTCTCAGGAATGTCAACTTCCTTCATTCATATTTGGTGATAGCCTAAGCGGAGGTCTAGCTTGGTAAAGAAGCTCAGGAGTAGGGTAAGACCTTCCACTACGCATGGTTGCTCTTGTCCATTCTATTGGTAGTAGGAGAACTGCTAGAGGACAATCAATTCCTGAGCATCAAACAAGACTTACCAGAGGCCGCAAAATACGCGTCGCTCTAGGCTACCAAAGATGCGAAGTGGATTCGTGAGACAAAGATCTTCTAGGTGATCATGGAGGCGAGCGTTCGGATGTGAATTAATAAGAGGCTGTGCCTGTCCCCCACAGTTTACAACAGTGTGTGGAGCTTTGCAGACTTCAAGGTGGACAGGCACAACATTGACATCAAGGCGTGAAAGGATCTGACATAGCAATGGACCAAGCTCCCCTTCATCGCCATTGATGAAGCGATTTTTTCAGTATTAGAATCATGGCCCCTTGAGTGGCGCGCCTCGGATTTGGCAGAGCTGGGTAGGATAACAGCGCAAAGGAGAAAGGATGAGGTCGAAAAGAGGTGCAATGAAAAAGCAACAGTAGAGGTAAGGGCAGTCCGCAAGGCAGCAAAGGCAGCCGCAGAGCAGGCAAAGGCCACCGAAGTTGCAGCAGCAGTGCAGAAAACAGGGGCCATAACAATGCAACAAGAGGAAGGCCAGGACTTGTCTATGAGACAGGAGGTAGAGGACATAAACCTTGCAGAAGGCGCAGACCCCGGCTCAATGTCTACCCAACTAAAAGGTCGCGCATCACAGAGAGATTAGGTTCACGGAAAAAGGCCAAGGCCTCCAAATTGACCTTCGACCCGATCACGTTAAAAGAAGGTGATCTACACGACATTGGTGACACGGTTCACGAGGTCACCAAGGAAGCACTCCAAGAAGCCATGTTGGAGTAACAAATTGTGTTGGGGGCCCTAAGGGTGCAGTTGTAGGAACTATAGGTGCGACCCCCATAAGAAGGAACTGTAGCCACCTATGGCGCAACAGGAACATTAGCAGTAGAGTAGCTGCTACGCACAAAGATGGCCAACACCATACTGCTACCGGAAGGTGCGCTAGCAGTAGAGAATGAGACTGACAGAGTCGCGATTGGAAGGATCAAGGGACTTGGCCTTAATTTGGCTGCTCTTCTGGGCAACACACTGTACTAGCTATAGGATGGCATAACAACAAAGCTATGCGCCAAGGAGGGTTGCGCGATTCAGGTGATGAATGAGCAAAAGATCAACATCGAACAGCTCAGCCTGTAGTGTGACAAACTAGTGCCACAGAACCAGCAGATAGTGCAAACAATTGATGAAGCATGTCGGCGCATCCCAGACTTGTCCATCATCGCATACTTACCAACATAAATGCAGATCCACTGTTTGGCAAGTGGAGTTTGAACCGTGTTGGAGAGGTAAATCCCCTCTACGGATAGAGGCGATCCCTACTAGCCCAACAAGGGTCCAGCAACAATCAAACAATGCTACATTGCAGGTCCCTAGTTGTAATTAACAAGTGGGTAAAAGAAACCTACTTGGATTCCAACGCTATGTTTGTCGAAGAGATGATCCTTTCGCTCCTTCGCTCCAGCCGATCACAATTCTCCGCTATCCTCGCGGACGAACACCTGCACAAGCAAAAGAGAGCAAATAAGAGCGTAAAATCTACTAACAACAACTATGTATCAGTCAGGAAGGATACAATTTACATCAATCATTCATTGGACAAATGGAAATGGAACCATAAGAGTAGTCATCTATCTTTATTAACAGGAAATAGAGTAAGGTACAACCGAAGTCCTGACGCTGAGTCCTTCTCTAGAGGGTCCAGCCAGCATATCTCCCAAGCATTCACCTTTGAAGCAAATCTCCCAAGTCAAAGAGGTCTCTCTCTCACACACAAGGCATCAAGCTCATGACCTTCCTCAAGCTCAAAGCAATCCTCACACAACACACCAAATGCCTACAAAGAGCAGCACTAATGTACTAAGAATTCCTCAATAAAAGTCTATATGTTCCAACCTAGCTGCTCATGGGCAATGGAGGAGGCTTATAAAGGAGAAGGAGTCTCCATGAATAGGTAAAGGATGAGCTTTCCCCCAAGATAAGTGGATGGTCAGTCGAACAGACATGCCAGAGAAAGGATGGCGACCTCAACAATGCTAACAACCAAGTCTGGAGGGATCTGGAAGGTTGGTTGTTAGAAAAAATTCGCCCAAATAGGATCAGCGCGGGTGAGACACTGAGCTGGCACGCTAACATCGCAGACCAACTATAGAGGAGGTTGGGTCAACGCTCAACAGGACAAACGGAGGGTGCGCTATTCGTAAAATGGGACCAGCGCAGAAAAGACGTGTGCTTCCGCGCTGGCAGCGTATCAGATACATTGGCCTCCGCCTGTCAGCGCGGTTATTTGATTAACAGACGCGATGATTCATTTAACTTAGGCAAAGAGGGTTTTTTAGCCAGTTTGAGGAGCATGAGTATAGGTGAATGTGGTTTCACAACACAGTAGGGAGACTGACATAATGGCAGTGAGATTTTACTGTGTAACAGGGGGTGTGGTAGGAGGGGGATAGAGAGAGAGAGGGAGTGAGGGTGTGGTAGTAGGGGAGAAAAAGAGAGAGAGAGAGGAGGGGAGGGGGAGAGAGAGTGAGACAGAGAAAGGGGAAGGGGGAGAGAGAGAGGGAGATAGGGAGATAGTGGGAGAGAGATAGAGAGAGAGGGAGAGGGAGAGAGAGAGGGAGGGAGGGGCGCGTGGAGAGAATGGGTGGTAGGGGTAGTGATGGCAGGGGGAGAGAAGGGGTGGGAGATTGTATGAGAGAGGAGGAGAGGGGGAGGGAGAGGGGGAGGTAGAGATAGGTGGGCGGGGATAGGCGGAGAGTAATAGAGAGGGGAAGGGGGAGAGAGAGAGAGAGAGTAAGAGGCAGAGAGGGAGAGAGAGTGGGAGAGGGATAGCGAGATGGGAAGAGAGTGGTCGAGGGAGAGGTAGTTAGAGAGGGAGAGGGAGAGGGGGAGGGGAAAGGGAGGG
>APFE031446092.1:0-18775 GCA_000404065.3 Pinus taeda | reverse complement strand
TTTAGCCATTTTGAGGAGCATGAGCATAGGTGAATGTGGTTTCACAACACAGTAGGGAGACTGACATGATGGCAGTGACATTTTACTGTGTAACAAACCGTGCGTGAGGAAACAATGCGAGTGCAGCTGAAGTTGAATATCCAGATTGTCGAGCTGTGACTAAAGGCGCAGCCTTCCACTCCTCCGGAAGTTAGAGAGCAGTGCATTAGCGCTATTCAAACAATATTGGAAGAAATTGGACAGGAAGTGCAAGATTGTACCAGTATTTTAGACCAAGCCTTTGGAGTCCTCACATCCTTGCAGGAGGATCCCAACATAAAACGCCTAGAAATAGAGGTGCACGAGCTTTAGGAGCAGTACGACAATGTAAGGGGAGCGACGCAGATAATCCTCCTCACTCAACAACTCACGAAGATGCAGTAATCAAGGGCATTGAAAGAGCAGGTGGATACTGCCAGACAGAAAGAGGCACTCCTCAAAGCACACATCCAACCATGGATTGATGAGGCTTTCACCATTACGGTAGATATCGAGGGAAAGCTCGCACTGATGCAGTGGTTTTACGTGCTAAGGTGGAGATTTGATCCCCACGAAGAAGCATCAGAATAACACACGCAGTAGGTCCAGCAAACCGTCGAATAATATGCTGCAGATCTCCGAGCAGTACAAGGCTCATTGGAGGGACTCTGCGTCAAGATTGCCATGCCAAATGAGTGACTCGGGGACAAGTCACGATGATTGTATTGGGGGCATCTTGGGCATGGAATCCCCCCACAGCATGTTTGGGGCTCAAAGCCCATGTTTTGGTCAAATGTACTGTAAGACTCCGCGAATTGGGCGCGAAGCACAAAGTATAGGTTGAGGCATAGGGTTGTCCACCCTAAAGTATTGTAATGTAATTAAGGTCATGTCGGCCTACCCATGGTCTACAGACCATGGGATTGTATAAATAGAGAGAGGCTCTAAGTTGTAAAGAGAGCGAATTGGAGAGAAGAATACGAATGGTTCAAGCATAGAGTAAGAGTCTAAGTGTATTGGGTCGTAGTAGTAGGAAGCGACTCTACAGCTAAGTGTGCAGAGGCTTAGTAGAGTCTGCAGCTGAGTGCGCGGACCACTATAGCTGAGTGCGCAGGGCGGCGTCGAGTCTGTAATCTCGAACAAAGAATAATAAAGAGAATTTGATTCTAGTCTCTATGAATTTGTTTGTGTATTGCATTCTTTACATTCATGTTGTTTTATTTATCACATGCACTTATATGATTACCCGATATATTGTTAATTATTATTAATCTTACACCGATCAGTTAAGTAATTAAGTAATAACAGATTAAATAGAAAGGAACTTGAGTATAATATGGATTGCGCCCCGGGCAGGGCTGAGCGAAGACGACCTCACAGGTTGCAAAGGACTAATAGGTGCGCGTAGTGATGTGCTCGCAGGGTCAAACCGCAGACTGCCAGAAGCTCATCAAACATCCCCAGGGTGCGGAAACCTGGTTCTAGCACCCTCCCATACTACTTCCGGTGAGACCTTAGTTCACACTCTGCGGACTATTGCTAAAAGGGCCAGTAGTAAAGGGTCAGTTTTGCTAAATCACCTCTGAACTTGGGTCAGGCCCAAGCAAGCCAACACATATTCTGAAGTAATATAAAGATCTCTCCTTTGTTTACGCATGGGGAATATGACTAGAACACAACCAAGCCATTTTTTATTTCAATCCCCTTATGGATGTCAAAATGGAAACTTAGTGTCTTGGAATCAGGACTTCTAATGCACATGTCCCTGCCTCTCATCCATACTCCTTTTCTATGGATATCCTATTCAAACTCATTTCAGTTGGGCTTTCTTTGATGGTGTAGAATATACGAGTTCGCAAAAAGGTGGGGAAGGGGGTATACTATATTTCTCAGATACACACTCGAGTCTCCTTTAGCGTTATTTTGGGTCCTACTACAAATGGTCGAGTTGAATTGACAATGTTTAAACCCCTTATCCAACTTGATTTTGATCATAATATCAATCAACTACATGTTTATGAGGACTCTACTTTGGTCATAAATTGGATGAAATGAGTTTATAAGCTTTCTAATTTTTCTGTTTTGTCGCTTTTCAAAAATATTCAGAACATGACTGCTTTAGTTTCTCACATAACTTTTGATCATGTCTATAGGCACCAAAACCAAGTTGTAGACTCCCTAACAAAGTAGAGTCTAGAATTTTCTTGAGAGTTTGGTTGGTCACAAAATTAGAACATAGTCTTAAAAAATAATCCATCCATCATCGTTGGGTAGATGATGGGGCCTTAAATAATCTAAATAACATTACATAACTCTTATCTCTATTTGGGAAACTTTTAAAATTTTGTGATGTATATGGTCTATATATTTATGACAATTACCAACTAATATATGTAATTCTACTTGCTATATTGGCTGGTCATGGATAATATTGGATATAAACAAAGGATGGGTCACACTTTGAATATAATATTAGTAAGTATTCCAACCTTCACAAAGATCCATATTATAATTTGAATATAGAGTATTCATACTTTATAATATTAGTCACAATGAATATAATATTAACACTATTTATATCCTTCATGTGGGTTTATAACATAATATGAATACACATAGTCTAACTAATATACTAAATGAACCTTTGATAGGCACTTTTTTCTGGTTAATTTTACTGAAAACTTCGTAGAGATTTTTAAGAATCATAAGTCATACTTGTCTAATATGAAACGTTCTAATGCCTCTGGCGCATTTTAATGTGTTGAATTCATTTATGTGTTCAAAATTGCATTTTAAACAATAGGAAATCACAATCTTGGTCAAAATTGTATTGTTGTATTTTGACCAAAAAAACCATTTCATCTATTAGTTACACTATTCCATATGAATATGTAATACTTTGAGAATAATATTGGTACTTCTTCTCACCTTCACGTAGATTTATAACATAATTTGAATATGAAATATTCATGCTTGATAATATTAGTCATATTTTGAAATATCCATTCATATTATTTACAAATATTTTTATTTAAGACCACATCAATAGATATTTTATTATTACTTATATTATTAAACATATTTTCAATTTGATTTAAACCTTAATTATATATATTGTAGTATAAGAATTGAGTTGTGAATATACATTTCTTACAAAATAGCTAACTTTTATTTATTATTATATCTTTTAGGAGGTCCATTTTAGACCTCAAATTTCTGTAATATGATTGTGTCCATGCAATATTAAGAGCAAATGGTGTTTATTGTGTTAGTGGCTGAAGAACAAAAGAACAATGTGGTTTCAAATGTGAGTTGAAAGATAAAAATCCAAAATGGCCTGTGCTAACTTGGACATGAAGCCATCTCACTCTAAGAGAATTTTTATTATGATGAATAGGACTGGATGAGACATGAAAAAATCTAGAGAAGAAAAGTATGTAACTAAGAATGGTTATGTAGTCACAAGAATAAGTGAAAGAGCCATAAATTTTCCATGTACATATTAGAATGATATGTGAATTGAACGATTAGTAGAAGATTTTTAGTTGTAGCTTGTGGCCACAACATGAGGTTGTTATTTTATCTTTCCTAGAGAGTGTAATGTAGGGGCATTTGACCAAGATACCCTATTATTTTTTTCCATCCCTCTGATCCCATCCAATGGTCCAAACGCCATTGTAGTGGTTGATTAGATTAATAAAGAAAATTGGTTTGGGTCACCATGGAAATTCTACTTATTTCCTGTCACCTCCTTTGATGAATGAGAGTATCTCATCAAGTTGAATTACTATAGTGAAAGGAGTAGTGGGCAATCAATTTTTTTTTAGTCATTCTATCTCTTCCCATTTAGTGATAGTTGTTTCTTGTGTTTCCTTGTTTTCAGTTGTGGATAGAAGGGGAAGTCAAAAGGGTGATCAGGTGAATTGTGGAACTGATGGAACTCAGGCCACTGCCCAAGACTCCATGAAACTTCTAGGAATGATAAATAACATGGAAATGGAGATGCTAATGCAAAAAATTAAATAATTACTTGATCAGACCCCTACTAGCCATGAGAGAGATTTCATCAAACACACCACACATATGCAATATACATGTCATAGCAACATATCTGAGCATAGGGGTCTCACACTTATCTGTGATTCACTAGGAAGAATTGGTACCTCATCCCAATAACTCCATTACCATCTATTAAGCCATATATTCATTATAAATTCATTAGTTAATCAAAACATGATGAGAGCCATACATCATCATTGTCATGAAACTAACTCATAACCAACATATAACCAACATAAATATCAAGGATATAATAGTCATATAAACTACATATAAACAAGTATATTTAACCATAAAATTCCAAGGAGAATTAGCTCTTATTGATGAATGCATAGGCCAACCGGGTATGGGACTTCCATGTACTACTCAACCATAGATTGGGTTGATCAAAATCTCTCTTTCAACCAATCACCTCCGTGACATATTCCAAGCATGAAAGTGGTATCTCTTTAAACAAATCAATCAAAACCAAACCAGGGCTTTCAGAGGCCAAACCACCTCAACCCTCAACCAGTGATTCCACCTCATGTTCAGACATCACTAACGATTACCAGATTGGTCTCTACCCAATCTATCTAGGGCTCCAGAGTGTTTGTTCCAACCAGGGCTTCTAGGACTAGTAAATCAACACACCAAGGGCTTCTAGAGAATTTTTCCAACCAAGGTTTCCAGGACTAGTAACTCAACCCAAGTTAAACAACTCATGGATATTGTAAACAATTGGTAATCTACACATACACAATTTCATTCACCGAAGGTGCATACACATGCGAGTTGTGTGAATAATAGTAGCATACACTTCTCTAACATTGAGATTGAATATCAATTGAAATAAAAATATTGATTCATCGTGTACCACCCGCACCCATATTTTTCCTAACAAAGTAGTGATAAAGGAAACAACCATGTCAAGAGTAGAAAGATCAACCATGGATAATTTGTATACTCTAGAGGCATACCCAAAATATAAAATATGGAAAAAGGTATAACAATAATGAGTGAAGATCTCAATAACCATCCATCGGGTCTGGAATCCAGAGAAATCCATACAGTGCCAGAGATATTAATGGCAACAGCTACCCGCCATACGAAAGGCAGATTAGAGGAGAGAAACATTCTCTAAGGAGTTACAGGTGTCTGCCGATGGCATATCAACATAAATGAGACCGGAGTGGATCGCATTACCAACGCAGCCATGCGTACACGGGAGAATTCATTCAATGACAAAAATCAAAATTGCAATGGGTGAGTCCACGTGCAAGTGTAGTTGGGAGGTTGGCGGATAACATCACATTAAAGTCTAAGTACTATCAAATGTAACCTTTCTACCATTGTAATATGGTGTATATATATAATTATATTGCGTATACCTTTAACATAGTATCATGCCTTATGTGATTACGTATGTAATCGTTGAATAGGTTTTATGACGTATAGGAATGGGCAGACCATTAAATTTTTTTATTTTATGGATAATCTATGGTAAATATTAATGAGGTTCATGACACACTGGCTGAATAAATCTACAATTTTAACACCTACCGCAGGGAGACACAGTCGGATTTGAGAAAATATACATTTGAATGCACATTTTAACTAATCTATCCCATGAGTTGGTAGGTGTAATAATGAAGAAGCCACGTCATGAGTGGGAACAATGAAGAACACGCGCGTTTCAGTGGGTGGATGAAGAATGTCTGTTTTTTTCCATGAGTGGGTAACAACGAAGAACATGCGTTTCATTTTTACATGAGTATCCCAATGAAAAAAACATGTTTTTTCTTTTTTTCATCAAAGTTTCGTAGTTTCCTACTTGTGGCCTTGTGCAAAGTTTGGCCAACAAGAAATCTCCATGGCGGGTTTCTCCCTTATTGTTACTTGAACACAATTTCGTGAACAAGACTATGTTGTTACTTCAGTTACGTTGGTGACATTCTCAATAATTTAGCCCTTTTTATAGCTCTGGAGCTCTAACCAAAGTGGTTTTTAGCAAGATGAAAAGGTGTTGATTGGTGGTTTTCTTATTGAGGACATGTTTAGCGCTATCCCATCTTCAAATAAGGAGCCTCGCCAGGTGGCTAGCCTTACTCTAGCTAGCACCTCGAAGGAGAACAGTGGTAGGAAATGCATGCAAGAGAAACTAGTCTTGTTTTGGGGGCAGGAGTTCATCTAAATGACATTTAAACGATGATGCAATCTATTGTAGTCAATCGATTTTCTAGCAAAAGAATGAACATCGAGGTATTCAGACATTGGTCTGCTAGTGATTTTCAAGAGTTGTTGGGTTATTTACCAAACTGTATGATTTTGGCAAAGGGATGGTTGACATGGACTCTGAAATTGTGTTATGCACTTGAACTGCGAGAATAACAGAA
This sequence comes from Pinus taeda, assembly GCA_000404065.3. Classification (NCBI taxonomy): domain Eukaryota; kingdom Viridiplantae; phylum Streptophyta; class Pinopsida; order Pinales; family Pinaceae; genus Pinus; species Pinus taeda. Next base: position 12,323 of record APFE031446092.1, on the reverse strand, counting down.
TGCCAGAAATAGGAAACAATATTGAAAGAAACACAGAGAGATCATATGAATTGAGACAAGCTGCAAATATATATTTTTATTCAGAAGCAAAATACAATGTTCACTTGCTTCTTCAAGGGGGAAACTTCCAACAGAGTATAGCTCAATTACTATAGAACTTGATGCTTATTCCCTTTCTATCTAAGGGTATTTATAGTTTTATGAAATCCAAAACCCTAACTACTATTGGTCTCTTGCATAATACAGGTTAACCACTTTATTTATTAACTATGGCCCGTTTATAACTAATTGTCACCCCAATAGGTATGCCAAGTGTCTACTACATGTAAGATGACCATCATTTCTTTCTCATATATAGATTGAACCAGATGCTTGCCATTGAGTTGTTGACTCGTGAAAGCCAATGGTCTACCTTCCTGCATTAATATTGCGCCAATTCCCATACCTGAAGCATCACATTCAATCAAAAAAGATTTTGAAAAGTCTGGTAGGGCCAACACCGAAGCGGAGCACATGGCATGTTTGAGAGCCAAGAAAGCCTGCTGAGCTACGTCAGTGGAGAGAAATGAATTTTTCTTAAGAAGATTAGTGTCCCAAATACTCTTCTTCTTCCATGTCAAAGGAACACTTGGATAATTTCACAAATAGTTTATGAACTTGGAGCAATTGCAATACCTGGTCAACATGTTGAAGGTGAGTGTCCCATGTTATGCTGTAGATGAGAATGTCATCATAAAAGGCTAGGGCTGATTTTCTGAGATATGGTTTCAGAAGGTGGTTCATGAGGCTATGAAAAGTGGATGGGGCATTACAAAGACCAAATGACATGACCAAGAATTCATAATGACCTTCATGAGTTAGGAAGGATGTCTTATGAATGTCAACTTCCTTCATTCGTATTTGGTGATAGCCCAAGCAGACATCTAGCTTGGTAAAACATTTGGCACCAATGTGCAATTCATCAAGCATATCACCAACTACTAGGATAGGAAATTTATCCTTGATATTGAGCTTATTAAGGGCCCTAAAGTTTGAACACATGCGTCATTCACTGTCTTTATTTAGAACCGTGACCACAAGAGATGAATAAGGGTTGGTGTTGGGATTAATAACACCAACTTCTAGGAGTTCCTTGATGATTTTTTCAATTTCATTCTTTTGTGCAAATGGATACTGATAGGGGAGGACATTTGGCAGTTGGGTATGCAAAAGCAAAGGGATGTTATGATCATGTTCACCCCTAGAGGGTGGGAGCTCCATAGGTTTTTCAAAGACCTGTTGGTGGCGATCCAATACCTGTGACATATCAGGATATATGGGAGGATGAGTCGATTCAATGGCATGAATGGAATTAAATTATGCTACTCTCCCATGTAGCACTTTTTAAAAATCTTCTCCATTCGATGCGATCTCATGATAGTAGGAGCACCTTCCTGGAGTCCTCGTAGTGTATGAGAGTGGGTGTTCTGCTTAAAGTTCATATATAACTCCTGGAAGTCCATTGTGATAGGGCCCAGTGTGCAAATCCATTCAACACCAAGGAAAATATCACAATTGCCCATTTCAATGGCAAATATGTGGGTATTGAGATGATAATCCCCCCTTTGAAGCTTAATATTTTCACAACGCATTCACATTCCATGGTCGCCCATTAGTGATAAGGACTTGGAAATTAGATACCACTTGTTGACGGTGCTGGACCCACCAACATGTTAGGGCATCTCCCCAGTAAGAAGTCCTAATTAGACCTTAGACCATTTGGTATAGGAGTACCAGCAGTGGATCGTACGGTAATTTCTTGACCACTGTTTCGCACAAAGGCAAGTAAGATGTCGTTGTTGGTAGTAGGGGTGTGATAGCTGCGGCGAGTCAAGGAAGGTGCATGAGAGGTTCTAACACATGGAGAGTAAGGTGAGTGCACCCCTTGGAAACCTGTAATAGTACTCGACTTAGAAGGGAACAAACGAGCAAAGATGCATCACCAGCTGGAAAGCAAGATAGTGAGAAATCCAAAGTGACGGTTAAACCAACAACATATCTCTGACAAGATTTATACAATTGCATACAAAATAGTTCACACACAAATGCATAAGTTAAATAACATACATTGCTACAACAACCAGAATATTCCAACCACAATAACAAAATATGCCTGAAAACGTGTTGGCTTTGTTATATTAAGAAGTGTAAGTTCCACTCATACAATACATCCATGTCCAACCACTAGTTCAAATAGTGGAACGTTACAACCACAACCGCATGCTCCTCCAAGCTTTCTCTAAGATACTCCTATCGAAGTTTGGCTGACCAAAAGCCTATACAATGAGTTATGAGGTACTTTTTATAGTAAAGCATGGGGTGACCCTTGACATTCCCCTTTGAGATCATTCATCTATCCTCATGACTCTTCAACTACTCTATCACTGTTACATTCAACTATCAATACTCGAACTTCCACTTCACATGACGTTACATTACAATGCACATGTGCCCATGTGAGACAAAATGGCTTTCTGAAGAATAAACTGAGAGAAGGCCACAACATACCATACAATGTGCGCATTGCAGATTTGAAAGTTGGTGGGTGGGGATTGTCAATTGAACGCTATTGTGTTGTTGAGATTTCTATGCTAATATTGCGCGTCTTTCCTTGTTTCGATTTTGATTGTGTTGCCTAAGGACGGGGTTGAAAACTGATAGCTAAGAGTGATATGTGAAGAGTAGCATAATGGTTATGAGTGCTATATGAAGAGTAGCATAATGGTTAGAATGCTATAGGAAGAGTAGCCTAATGTTTATGAGTCAATTTCACTAAGAACAAATTGTTTCAATTTGTAATGGACCTGCCCAAATATAAGCTACTAAATTTCCTTCAATGAATTCAACCCACCACCACTTTTTATGTTTGCAAAAATAATATATAAATTAAGTAAAAAAATTAAAAATTATTACAAGTTCACAGAAATGCGAAATTCATAGTGACAGGCCACAGCCTTGGTGGAGCCTTGGCTGTGTTGTATCCAGCAATACTATTTATACAGAAGGAAGAGGCGCTGTTGGAGAAAATGGTTGGTGTTTATACATTCGGACAGCCGAGGGTTGGAGATGAAGCATTCGCAAAGTTTATGAACAACAACATAAACGAAGCAGTACCCAGACTGCCCTTCGATTACGACAGAATCTTGTGGAGGAGCCCAACTGAAATTTCTCGCTATTATATTTCATCCCCCTACGCATAAATGCTGTGTGGGAATTGGTGCAGAGTTTATGGTTGCAATACACAAAAGGAAGGGACTTCAAAGAAACGAAATTGTCGACACTCTTCAGGATAGCAGGGCTTATAATTCCGGGGATGGGGATTTCGTCTCATAGCCCCGTAAATTATATCAACGCGGTTAGATTGGGCCCATCTACGCTGAACCCAACAATGTGGAGGCCTCAGCGTTCACTCCAAATTAGTGAAGTGACCACTTATAAGCGCGCTGATCTGATTGGCATGGAATCAGATAACAACAGCGTGTGAAATCACTAAACAAACCCCAGCGGCTTCATTTGTTTTCTGTGATTGAAGAATTGAAATGAGTTCCAGAGATCGCGGTTCAATGTTTTCAAAATCTGTGGTGATCTATTTGGCCCGTGCACTTTATGTGAGGAATGCATGCAATGATTGCGTTGGTTTCTGTCGCCCTTCTATAATGTCTCATTTTTAATATTAATTTCTCTGTTTGAATATTAATAATTTTGGGTGATTGTACGACTTTTTGAAGAGTTGAACTCTTCACACGTGTTATTAATAAATTCCATCTCTTCACATGAACTTTTTTTTGGAAGAAAAACAGAAACCTGTTTTAATGGACTCTTTTGGAAGAAAAAACAGAAATCTGTTTTAATTGGAAATGAAGATTCTTTTACATTAGCGTAAGTATATTGTAGATCTGGTTTAAACTAAATAATTAACTTTAAAATATAAACAAAATTGGATAACTGATATGCCCTCAGTGTATTACTATAATACTGTCAAAAAGATTACTCACATTGAAAACAAAAACATAACCTAAAATGAATATACATAGAACATAATATAGAATGGACATATATACTATCTATATATATTTAATGGAATATATTTATATGTGTGGTAGAAAAAAATTAATTAATAAATTTTTTAAAGAGTGTTTTTAAATATATAGTTGGATTCATAAATAATGGTGAATATTTAAATTTTATAAATTAAACAATTTAAATTTCTGAATTTTATAGTTTTTTTTCATTGTAAAAGAGGTTTTAATATGAAGAGATTTGATTCTTCTTGGTATTTGGTAGATCCAAACTTAAGATGATCTAAATTGGTTTAATTCTCCTTTTTAAATATACTATATTCCACATGAATACTTTGACAAAATACCATGGATTCTCAATACAATGGGCTATTTTCGTTTGCTATTATTATTTTATTTTAATAAGATTATTTTTAATTTGTTATTTTTTTTACGTAATTAAATTTTTTACATTAAATTATATTAAACTTTCAATTTAATTTGTTTACTTATTTCTATTTCTATTTTTATTTTTATGTAATTTGATTTAGTTAAAAGGTTAAACATTCCATCTCTCCCGCACTAACCTCCCATACTAAACTAGAAAAAATGTCTTGCCACAAAATTATATTTTAAATATCAATCTAAAATTTCTGTTTAACCTTTTTATCATATGTCCTTACACAATTACTTTATTATAATTTATATTTAAATTAAAAGGTGTTTTTTTATTTATAAAATAAATAAGAAAATAAATAATATTATCTAGTTTAATAAAATTATAAATATTAACTCTTTGATGGAGGTAATGAACATCAAAAACGACAATCAACACAGGGCATTAAATCCCACACACTTAGCATTTGAATGAAATGTATTAAGGAAGAAACTCTAGGCACATAGGGAATTAAATCCCACATACTTAGCATTTGAATGAAGTGTATCAAGGAAGAAACTTTGGACATGGGTCAGTCAAGCTTTACGAAGGAGCGATTGTTATATGACTCATTTGGTTTGTGGTAAACAATAACAGAGGGACTTTTGGCATGGAAAGAGTGTTGTTAGTGATTAAATTGGTTTATGGCTTACACAGCACCTGCCTGGTTCAACCATACCCTGCCTCCCTGTTCGCAACAATTTCAAAGTTCGATAATGCACAAGCTGCTAGTTCAAGTTTGTAGTTTGGGACCTTGGACCTAATACATTTGGTCACATCAATGGAAAAATTCGGGATAATATAGGCGTTATTGCTCTAGAATTGGCCATTATCGCTCTATCTTCTCTTGGGGTTTAGCTATTACTTGTCAACATCTTGTGTTTGTATATTTTGTATTGCCCTGGCCATTTTTCTGTTGAGTTCTTTTTCAATTGGTGGGGGTTGGTGAGGGTATATTTTGGCGATGCAAGTCATGGCCCTATGAGTGCCAGTTTTTCTGTGCATGGTAAATAGGAGCGTGGTCAGTACTAGGAATTGTGGGGAGTTGGGAGAGAGAAAAGTTCGAACTTCGAACCACGCTATGGAGGAAGGTGACTGCAACATTATGTTTTTTTGTCTCATGGGGTGGTAGGTTGACTCGAACATGAGGTGGAAAGGGTTAGTGGGAGTTGTAGATGTGGCTGTCAATGTGGCAAGTCGAGCTGGCTGGTAGTCCCTTTTCATTGAAGGTGGTGTATCAGGGTCTGGCCTGTGGTGTGTGAGTGGTGAGTTGCTTGAGAGACATGACATGCAAAGGCAACGAGGAAGAGTAGGGCGGGGTGTTGGCCCAAGAGGCCAGGGGGTAGTTCACCACAGAGAGCATCAAGACTTTGGGGAAGCAATGGAACAACCCAGAGACCAGTCGCCAGAGTGGGTGCTCTTACCACCTCCTTTCGATTCTTTGGAGGGTCAACTTCACCAGGTCACAGTGCTTATGGAGCAGCTTGCTCTGGACCACCATAATGATAGAAATGAGGTCATTTCTTTCATAAATAACCTCCAGCACAACCAGTGGCAGATGTTGGGCCAAATGGCCTCCCTCCATTGTGGACAAAAGCATTGGCAAGAAAGTCTAGACCATCTTGAAGGACGAGTGCTGCATGTAGAAGCTTGTGTACATGAGGCATTCCATTACCAAAATGGTGATGGTTTGGAGGACCGGGGTGCTGAAAATATGGAAAATTAAAGTATGTTAGTGGGTGCATTTGGATTCTTGGGACTTTTTGGTCTATATATGGGTAATCTGTGTTTGGGCGAACAATTTTTTGTCATTGTTATCAATTGTTTTTGGTATATACCTTTGGACCAACAAGGTCAATAGGAATGAGGTCAATAGCATTCTAAAGCAAAACGCATCAAAATATATATATTTTTTAAATTGATAAAACTTTTCAAACTTTATATATATAAAATAATTATATAATATAACTCAATATAATTAATACGTATAAAAGAAGTTTAAATATTCTTTAACTAATTATTATTACAAGAATTTATTAATTCTAATATCAAATTTATTTTTCATTTCTTAAGAAAAAAAACTTCAAATATATCGGGAAAACAGAAAAAATTCAAATAAAAAAATAAAAAACATTTTTTTTAAGGTAAAATACCCAAAATCCATTACACTTAATCTCATTCTCAAAACATTTATAGAAAAGGATTGAACTCCATCACGTCTTATCCATTACTATTACACCTAGTGCAGAGAGACACAGTCGGATTCAAGACAATATAAATTGAAAACGCATGCTTACTAATCTATATCATGACTAGGTAGGTGTAATAATGAAGAAGATCTTTCTTCAATCCACGTCATGAGTGGGTAACAATGAAGAACATGTATGTTTAAGTGGGTGTATGTATAATGAAGAATGTCTTCTTGAATGGGTAACAACGAAGAATAAGTGTTTCATTTTTACACGGTTATCACAATTAAAAAAACATCTGCTTTTGCTTTTTTTAATGCGACACTTTCCTCCTTCCTTTTTCTTTTTTTTTTTTTAATTTGACACTTTCCTCTTTGTGGCATCACATGTGCTTTTTCTTTTTTAATTTGACACTTTTCTTTTTGTTTTTTGATATCATATCTGTGGGTGTTTTTTTTTTTTTAATTAGACAATTTTTTTTTTTGCATCACATGTGCTTTTTCTTTTATTAATTATGAGACTTTCCTCTTTGTGGCATCATGCAAATTATTGAACAAGCCATCTTCATGCTTCGTTTTTTTCTAATTCTTATTTCAATTATTTTGGTGAAATCCACCATAATTTTGGCATTTCTATAATTTTAGAGCTTTAATTAAAACAATTCTCGGTGAGACGAAAAGGGTTTGATTAGTAGTTTTCTTACTGCAAACATGTTTAGTGGCGTGCCATCTTTGAATAAGGAGTTTGGCTCGTTGGCTAGCCCCAGTCTAGCTACCACCTCGAAGGAGAATATTAGTAGGAAATGCATCAACCAGAGAGCGACAGAAACCAATCTTGTGTTGCAGTTGGGAGTTTGTCTAAATGACATTAAAACAATGACTTAATATACTATAGTCGAGAGATTTTCCAACTGGAGAATGAACATGGAGGTACTGAAACATAGGTTTGCTATTACTTTTCAAGAGTTGTTGGGTTATTTACAGAAATGTATGATTTTGGCAAAGGGTTGGTTGGCATGGACTGTGAACTCACTAGAGGATGCCAACAAGTTATTGGCACAACATTGGTTTTGGGGTTCTCAAACCCTCTTCTTGAAAAACTAGCATTTGGACTTTGATGCCCAAATTAAGAAATTGGAGGTTACTACAGTCTAAGTGTGTTTGTTGGGATTTCCTTTGATCTTTTGGTTAGATGATGTGTTTTGGGAAATTGGAAATAAAATCAAGCATTTCTTTCAAGCAGACAACTTGTTTAAGGATATAGGTTATATGGCCATGGCCTAGATTCTCGTAGGGCTTAATGTGAGAAAGGGTTTGAAAGATTCCATTAAAATTTCGTTGGGGGACTTCACTATAAAATAACCCCTTGAATATGAGGGTATACACTTTCATTATGGACACTATCATACTATAGACATCTAGGAGATGCCTTTCAAATGATACACAAACTCAAGAGGTGGCTCCCGAAGTTTGCACCCCCTAGTATGGAAACTCTGGTTTCAAAAGAAACGGTAGAGGTGAGCAAAGCGATAGAGGATGTAAGGACCTACAGTCCTTGACACGCCACCAAGTGAAGTGCGACACGACCGAATGGAGGACGAGCAGTTGGAGGCACGAATGAACAGCATGCAATGACAAAGTGCGATCTCAGATCTGCAACGCAAAGGTGTTATGTTATAATGCGATGCGTAGGAGGGGAGAGCGATGGGTATATATGCATGGGAGCGTGGAGGAACACCCACGGGCCGACCCATACTTGAAGACAAAGCCGACAAGGTAATTGCGATAAAGTGTGGGTGCGTTAAGGCATGGAGGACGAGTCGGCCGGGTAGACAAACTCGCCCTGCCACCCGTATAAACAAGTTATGCGATGGACTCATTTGGCACCGTCGCTCAACACAACGACTTCGCTCATCATGTGAAGAAGTGCGCAAATTTAAGAGGTGGATGCAGCAAGAAGAAGATGCAGGTTTTGGTGATGCACCTGCTCTTGGGCAAGGCCGCACGAACGTAAACGCACATATTGGTTTTGGGTGAAGGGCGAGGGTAGAGGTCACCTGCCGGTTGGAGAAGGGCATGCATGGGTGTGGGCGCCCGGTTGTGCGAAGGAGCGCTTGACAGTTGAACGAAGGTGTGGACACCCGATTGGTGCGACGATTTGGCACGGGTTCTTGGGTGGCTCGGGTGAGCGCCCGCCTGTCGTGCAAGTGTGCACGGTGAGACATTTGTTGAAGCCAGTTGTGCGAAGAGGGTGTCTTGGTGACTTGGTGGAGTCACCCGCCTGTTGTGCACGAAGACAAGGTTCGGTTGTGAAGTGCGGAAGGCAGCTCGTGTGAGGGCGCGCCTTAGGCAAGGAAATCTTGGTTGTCGCACGGAGGTGTGAAAAGGTTGTAAAATTGGCTAAGTATGAAACTTGGGGTTTGCAAGTATACTTGTAAAGCTTTGTAACTATTGTAAAAGACTGTATAATATATTATTCGGGCAGACTCATTTTTCAGGGAGTTGCCCCTCCCTTTATACTGTGCAGTTGTGTTCTTAATGTATAATTGTTGATGTTAATGAATGTGTATGGGTGTTCATTAGTACAAAGGCACATTAATAATTACTTGGTCGAGAAACACAAACTAAGTATGATAAGTGGTTAGGCGTAGTCCACGAACATAAGTATTGGTGAAAAGAAAGTGTTCGGTGGTGGCGCACCTCACTAAGCGCAGTTGAAAGACTACCGCTAGCCTGGGGGCATGACAGTTGGTATCAGAGCTATTCTGAAGACTTGGAGGAGTCTTGCAGGAAGCTGGGTGAAGCAGGTGTACCTACACTTGGAAGCTTGGAAATTGAAGATAGTGAAGCAGGTACTTGCAGGTGAAGGAAGTCGGTTTCACATACAAGTGGAACAAGGGCTGGTTCAGGTTGCAGGCATCTCGGTGATGCTGTTGGATGGTCGAAACTAGATTGCAGAGAAGAAGGAAGCTGTTAGCAATGGTAGTTGAATCTCAGGCTGGGTATAGTCACGGTGCGAAGGATGCTACTATGGCATTCATTGAAAAAGTGTTGGAAAATATGGAGGACTTAGAAGCTTTCTGGACTAAGAAGATGGACTTGGTTGAGATAGATCAAGAGGCCAATTCGAAGATGAAGGAATAGCTCGATGAACTCCGGACTCAACATGAGTACACTGATCTTATGTGTACACAACGAAGTAAGGGTTTAGGAGGTTGAAGAGGCAAGAGATCGAGGCCTTGCAGAGATCGTGGGCTTGTAGAAATCTCTTGACGAAGCCAGAGATGAGATCACAGTGTTGAAGAAGGCCGTGGGGCATAACTTAGGTGGACGAGTGCCTCATGTGAAAGTCAAGGAACCGGAATCTTACTATGGTACAAGGAGTGAAAAGACTCTTGGCAACTTTCTATGGGACATGGAGGAATACTTGGAATGATTAGGTCTATCTGATGATGAGACAAAAGTCAAGGTAGGTGCTCAGTTCTTGACAAAGGATGCTAAGACGTGGTGGCAAAGACGGAAGGATCAAATTGCCAATGGCAGTGCTGGTGACATTACTTTGTGGGATGAGATGAAGAAGCTTTGCAGACCCATTTCAGTCCTCAAGATGAAACGTGGGAAGCAATGATGAAGATAAAGTTCATAAAGCAAACAGGGAACCTTCAGACATATCAACAGGAGTTTGCAAGTGAGGTTTTGGAACTTCCTGACATGGCGGAGAGGGACAAGGTGTTCAATTTCATTATTGGGTTGAAGCCTTGGGCACACAATGAAGTGAAGAGGCAGAGGATTAGAACACTTGAAGAAGCTTTTGCTGCTGTGGACAGGTTGGTGGAGCATTATGATGAGACTTCTAATGATAGGAAGAAGAAGTTTGATAAGACGAAAGAGAAGAAGAAATAGGATGCTTCGAAATCAGATGATAAGTCGAAGACGAAGAAAGCCTTGAAGTGTTCGATATGTGCTGAACCACATAAAGTGAAGAATTGTCCTTCTAGACCGAAAGTGGCTGCTATAGCACAATCTAATGTAAAGAATGAAGAAGCTTCTGTGGTGATGATGCAGATACTTGGTGTTGTTGCTGCTACAGAGGTGATCTCTCGGAGGGATCCTGAGAGGAACAAGTTGGAGTATGTTCGGATGAAGGTTGGGGATGCTGATATACTCACTATGGTGGATAGTGAGGCCTCTCACAACTTCATGGGAGAAGATACTGCGAGAAGAATTGGGCTGAAATTTGTACCGGTGAAGGCACAGATGAAGACAGTCAATTCTCCTCTTGATGATGTTCTTGGTGTAGCTGAAAAGGTGGACACAACACTTGGTGAATGGACAAGGAAGGTCGACTTCACTATAGTGCGGATAGATGACTATGAAGCTGTGCTGGGAATGAAATTCTTGAAACAATTCGATGCTATGATTGTTCCACATTTGAAGAGACTGTACATTTACAATGGAAGGGAGGATGTATCCATTGGTGTACCAACCATTGGAGTGACAAAGCCTGATTGTAAGTTGGCAGTGATGCAAATGGAGGATGAGAAGTGGATGGAAGATATGAGTAAGCGGTTGTCTATGGTTGAGACTAAGCTTACCGAGCAGTCATTTATCATCAGGATTCTTTCTGATAGTATCTTGGATGTGTCAAGAAGGCTAGAAGTGGTCGAGGATGATGATGAGGCATATGTGAGGCCAAATGTCTAGGAGGAGGATCGGTTCACTTATCTACAGAGGATGGAGATAGAAAATCCTGACAGATGGATTGAGTTGATTAGTGAGGGTGAGCCTTCAGGCTCTACTCCCTCCACATATTCTTAGATGGGAAAGAAAACAGGGCTCATTGTTAGCTGCTCATGGCAGTGAGTCCTTAAAACAAGTTGAGCAGGTATGACAGATGGTGCAGAGATGGCTTGGCATCAAGCATCATGACATGTTGCAGATAGGATGGAGTTTCCATGGACCTGAGCATGAGTGAGATTCTTGGTGAGTCCAGGATGTGGCAAAATCCGAGATAGACTGGTGAAGGCATAAGGAGGGACATTCTTATGATTTGAGCGTGACAGTTGGGCTGATCGCCCAACTAGTTCAAGTCACGGGGGCTAGCGGTGTTCCAGAGAGATGTTGACATCAGGAAAGTAGGAAGGATGACAGTTCACAGGATGAGGACGATACATGGTGGAGATGGAGGTTCTACATATGTTGCAGGGATGTTTGCAGTATGTGGAGGAGTTGACATCATGGACCGAGGATGAGATAGATATGGATGTTAATCTTGGTGGATGGCTACTAGGATGGTATGTTTTCGAGGATGACAACAACTTCAGGTGGAGGAGGATGTAAGGACCTATAGTCCTTGACATGCCACCGGATAAAGTGTGACATGATCAAATGGAGGATGAGCGGTTGGAGGCACAAACGAATAGCATGAAACGACAAAGTGTGAGCTCGGACCTGCAACGTGAAGGTGTTACGTTATAATGTGATGTGTAGGAGGGGAGAGTGATGGGTATATATGCGTGGGAGAATTGTTATAAACATATTTGGGCACTGCAACCCCAAATCATATATGTCCATAAACCAAGGGCTTCTGAGTCCCCAAAAGTGTTGTTTCATGCCCTAAAGGAGCAAGGTCAGCTGATTACATCATCTCCCAGAAGTTCTC
>APFE031446078.1:87577-98898 GCA_000404065.3 Pinus taeda | reverse complement strand
AAATAATTTTTCAAACCAAGCTTAAGCAAAAATTTAAAAAAATCTACACACCTTTTTTCACTTTGTAGGAGCTCGATATTGCCTCTGATGTATCTCTATAATTTCATATCATCCAGTCCTAAAATTGCGACCTACAATAGCCCTCTATGTCCTCTTTCCAATGCCACCAATCTGATCCAAGTTGAATTCTCCAAGAAAGAGTTATTTCAAATCTCCCACAGTGACTTGATTATAGACTAGTTCAGTAGAGCAAACTTTTACGACGTGCCACGTGTCCCTATTTTGACCTTTGGCTCTGAAAAATATATACAAGAAACTACAATCCGTCCTCTTTCTATACCTTCTCATGAAATTTCAATCCAATGCTCAGAGAGAAAGTTATGATGATTTTCCCCAGGTCACCTGTTTGAAATGTAATTCAGGAGTTTGCAAAAAGACCAACTTCCTCATATCATATCTCCGTAAATATAACGTGAAAAGCTATGAAATTCAGACCCGAGGTTTAATGCGATTTCGTCTCAAATGGGTTTTTTTTCTTCTGAAACGTCGTAGGAAAAAAGTTATAGCGAAAATGCAACAATGACCTATTTGGAGCAACAAAACCCTAGAATCCAAAGCTCTAATACCAAATGTTATGAAACCAGCTCACAAAAAGATAGAAAAGATATATCAACGCCTTAGAATTCAGCCTTTTCAAGGAGGCAACCACCTTTACATTACACAAATGAATGATTCTTCGATGATTCAAATGCCAAAACCTCTTTTCTATATATAGGAGTCTAAGGAGTCACAATATAACCTAGCTGACCTAACAATAATAATATAAAGGCACAAAAATAACAATAGAAGGATTCTATGGTGCACAATAATAACAATATGGGGACAATAGGGGCACAACAATAGTAATAAGGGATACAACTAAAATAGTAATGGGGTAATCACTAGTATTATGGAGACCCAATAGGCTAATGCCTCACCTTCCGATCCTTTTGAGGATCCCTCCTTGGACTTCTTCGATGGGAAATTAGTCGCATAATGTCCCATCTCGTGACAATTAAAACATCTCACTTTAGACTTGTCACTGTTGTTCCCTCCATGAGAAGAATTTGATTTGCAATGGGAAGCCTTCCCCTTCCCTTTCCTTGCCTTACTTACTAAGGCCAGATTTTCTTCATCATCATTATTGGATGAAGAACCATCTTGTGTGCTCCTCTTGATCTCCTCCTGCATAAGATCCGACCACAGTCATTCCCCATCCAACAGTTTCTCCCTTTTATTCATAGAGTCCTGGTAACTATTCCAACTCTTTGGAATACCAAGGAGAGCGAGGCTCACCATATCATCATCGGCAGTAGTTATTCCCACACTACCAAGCTCATTTCTACAAGTGGTGAGCTTCTTCAGATATGTGAAAATAGTATCGCCCTTCTCCATCTTGATTTTTCGAAGCTTATCCTTGAACGCTAATTTCCTCTGGTCGCTACTGTTCTGGTAGAGGTCCTTCAATGTCTTCCACATTAAAAATGGAGTATCATTCCCATAGAGACTCGAAACAATATGGTCTCGAACTCCCTCAAGGATGATCCATCTCGCCTTCACCACACACTTCTTCCATTCAGCCAACTCTTGTGCATTAGTTGAAGATGGCTTTGAGATTTCTTGATCAATGATTTCCTTCAAGCCATTGTCTTCTAATACAGCCTCCATTCTACCATGCTATGTAATCTGAGCTACCTTCCAAGGCATACTCGAGTCTCAAGCCATAGAACACCATTAGCCAACCATGAAGTATGATATGAATTCAATTTGCACTTGAAACCTCGAACTTCAAACTTCAAATACTCTTCTCAGTATACTGTTCACAGCTTCGATACAATGTAGAAAATTTCTACAAATATCGTTCTGATACCATGTAGAAATTTCTACAAATCAAGCTCTGATACCATGTAAAAAATCTGATGCGGGTTAACCCGATAATGTAATACAAATCAAAGAATAATACTATAACCTACTTCTACTATCAATTTGCAGAAGCTTAAAGATCGAGCTGAACAATATAACCAAAAGAAGAAGAATCAATCCCATAATACACATGAAAATACTTTGGGGAAAGCCTCAGCTAAAAACCCCACTATATGTATTATCATACAAGGTGGAAATACATAGGAATTATACAAAGCCTTAGCTCTCACAGCTAACCAACTCTCAGTACAATCCTCACAGATGCTCACTGAAATCTTGGCTTTCTCGAGCCTTCCCTCTACCCTCTAAGCTCGATTTCCTTGCGTTGTTCCTTGGGATGATTCTTCTATTACCAAGGAGAAAAACCTCACCTCAACACCATCAGAACTGCGCAAACCCTCAAGGATTGATGCCTTGATCTGCATGCATGATTTTCCTTTAAGAAAAACATGCAACGGATAGTAAACTGTCCTTGACTTAATCCAACCGGGTATTTCCAAAATAGACATGCATGAGTTTCTGATGAGGGAATATTTGTTAAACTGGAGTAACTAGTTGAGTGCATGCACTGCACCAAAACTGTTAACTCTTTATTAGTTCCTCAAACAATTTGGAACTAATTTAACTGGACTTAACTCAGTAAACTGAGTTAACTAATTACAACTCAAATATAACTCAATCTTCTCTCCTTAATTTAAGGGATAACTCTTGCATGACTTCACAAAGACTCTTAACTTGAATTTCTCCAACTAATTAATTCAAAATGAACTAATTAATTATTTCCAAGTAGTTGTTAAGAGTAAATTCGATTTTAATTCACAATTTAGTTCAAGGACAAATTAAATTGGAAAATTCTTGTTGCCATATTTCAAGATGATGGTGTGTGCTCTGCAATGTGGTCCAGCATATTGGACATCATCCTATTTGCCTCAAACTGGCTTGGACCATACACTTTCATGCTTGTCACCCCTCCTCGTCTTTCCAACACTTCTTGAACCTTTCTTTCCTCCCTCTCTTGCCTTTCCAATTGTTTTTTATGTTCCTTATCTTCCCTTGCTTTTTGTCTTTCCATCCTTTCCTTTGTTCGATCTTCTACTGTTGCAATGCTTGCAGCTCTCTTGTCCTTACTCTTTTTAGTTTTCTGAATTTCATTTTTTTACATTCAGAGTCAAACAATAAATCATATAATCTTCATATGTGAGCAACTATGAACTCCTCCCCAAACAAAGACAATCTGCAGTTGAGTGCCTTGATGAGGCCTTCACTCTCTCTATTGGTAGCTTTAGGAATGCACCAAGTAATCTGCGATTTGCCACTTGCTCCCTAGGATTTGACACTTGGATTTCAGCCTTTGGTACAGCGGATTGGCCCCCATTATATTCTTCAGGTACCTCACGCTGAACAAGCTCCTCTTCCAGTAAACCATTGTCCACAAAATAATGAACAAATTTAGTGTTCAACTCTGATGGTTGTGAAGGCATGTCCATGCTTTCCTCATTGGTGGTAGACACATTATGTGGGTTGATATTCATCATGGCCTCTGCTAACCATGATGGTGGGCTTACCTAGGTTGGCATGTTCAATTGTTCATTGTTTAATCCTGTTTCATTATCATTTGAAATCAAGTTTGCATTTTCATTCGCTTCATCCACTGCCTCATATGGAATATCACATGCAGAATTGGCATGTGGTTCAGTAGGTGTGACAGCCTCCATGACATTGACAGTTGGTTCATGACTGAATTGTGTCTCATTCACATGTTCATCATCATCACCACATAAGTGCCCTTCATAAAGGGACATTATACCTTTAGCAACATCAACATCTTCTTGGGCATCAACATGGTCTTGTAAGTTCTTTGCTTCTTGACCTTCCACATAAAATCCCTATCTACAACAAGTATCATGCATGAGAGCATCAACATTAAGTGGCCATATACCAGTCCTCCTAAATCCAGCCTTGATATTAGAAGGTGTGAAAACCCTTTTTAATGCTTTACTTGCAAGCTTGACTATCTCAAACCTCTTTACTTCCACCCATGGATTCTTTGCCATCCACGAAGCTTGCTCGATCCTGAAATAATTCTTGAAAGGCCCAAACACGCTGACATCAAGGGGTTGCAATTTGTGAGTGGTATGAGTCGGTAATATTAACAGGTCAATGCCAAAATTGTTGGCCTCCTCAATTTTCTGCAAATCTTTGTGGCTTCCATGGCCATCTAAAATCAGTAGGTGTCTGTTTTCAGGCGAGACACCACCTGGTACAGATGTAGAAAAATGACAAAGCCAATTCAAGAATAGTTACTTTGTCATCCATGCATGGGGATGTGCTACCATGCATGCACCTGGTTCACAGTTCTGTATATAGTTTTTTAGTTGTGTTTTACCATTGAATAGGTAAAATCCTGAGATTGAAGAACCAATTGCATTGACACAAGAAAGTATAGTGATCCACTCCCTGCTCTTAGGCAAAATATTAGGCACATTTCTACTCCCTCTTTTGGCAATTACCTGCATACCACAATTCCTTCCTGCCTATAAGCCTGTTTCATCACAGTTCCATATATGGTCTGGAGCATATGAGTGTTGCTCATATGCAGCAAAAAGAGTGTTGCTCATATGCAGCAAAAAGAGTGTTATAGAACTTGGACACAATTGCAGGGCATAGATTTAAAGCCCTGTCCCTGTCAAGGACCTCAGCTGTGCGTACCACAAGGTCTAGATGCCTTTTTTAAAATCCACTCCACCATGATTTACCAGGAAACCCATCTTTGAAGGGGTTTGGCCTCCCCTGCCACATTTGAGCTACTGTGTATTTAAGTTGTATAATCTATAACCCATGTCCCAATTGGGCCATCTCCTTACACCACTCAACCACCTCGACCTCCTCCTCTTCAGTCATAACTGTAATCGGCCCTCTACGCTTCGTATTAGTCAACCCATTTATCCAATAACGTATGTTAGAGGAAGAAATACCATGTTTTTTTGTAGAGGCACGAATTGAATATTCATTAAACTCAATGTCATCAATTACAACCTGCATGTCTTGCTTTGTCAAGCCTCTGATGGCACTAATTTTCTTTTTTGAACTTGCACCCTGCACTGTGGTTGAAGGAGGCTCTATGGTTGATGGTGGGATAACATGATCTGCAACCACAATGCCCTTTTCAACGACATTACTAGGTGCATTGTGAGCATTCACAACACCCCACCCCCCCCCCCCTCCCCCCATCCTCATTGTCTGATGAAGTGGACCGCAGTTGGCCCCCTTGCCCCTCGCCTCCCCCTGTTCCTTGTACAATATGCCATAGAAACTCTTGGCATGGCTGCAACGACCTGCAAAGTGACCACCAAATTCTGATTTTAAAAAATTGTATTAGAAAACAAGGAAATTCATTGGCCTTTGCAATCAATGAGCAACAACAATTAGTGCTTTATCTATATATTGTAGTTGAATACATCTCAGATCTGAAAATCATTATTGGAAGGGTTTAAAGTTCTTTATTTGATTCTTAGATGATTTTTATGGTTTATGAGGAAGATCTATTCCTTTTTAATTTTATAATAGGCTTGACATAACACAATTTATTTAACCCAACTATTTTGTTGTGTCCTCAAATGAATTTTTCTTAGAACTGGCATGTCTTTCTTCAATGAAACCAACAACAAGTTTAAGAATGTTTGTTGTTTAACATGATTCTATCTTGAGAAAAGGGCCAGGTGGTATCTTGTAAGGGATTCATTCAGTGGTCTAAAGCTAACATGTTTAGTTTTAAAGAGTCAGTAAATAAACACTTAAGTAAGGGAGAGGTGAGGAACGAAATGATCCGGTCCTTCTTATGCTGATAAGAAGTCCTAATAGTGGTAGCGTACTTAAGTAAGGGAGAGGTGATGAATGAAGTGATCCGGCCCTGCTTATGCTGATAAGAAGTCCTAATAGTGGTAGCTACTCTACCAAGCGCTTAATTCAGTAAGTAGCTACTCTAGCTCTGATATTTCACAGTTTTGGAGTTTATTATTGGAGAAAATGCTAGGCTCGGGCCAAAAAGAAGGGAGATACTAACCAAACTATCTCCTCTTGCACCATTTCATGGTCAAAATTCAAGTCTTTATGTTGCTCAATAATTGATGTTGTAAGTGTCTAGTAATAACTGGCTACCCCAAATAAGCAAATACAATGTTATTGAGTGCAACAAAGACAAACTAGTACTAACTCGAAAGTGAATCACACAACCCACTGCAACATTGGGTGCAAAGTGATCTCTAATTTGCAAGAACCCAGAGCTCTGCTTTCCAATGCAAAAGAAGCTTCTATTAACTCAATGAGAGGCACTATTATGTTGCTTTGGCTATCTTTTGACATGACTTGACTTGGTTTGGACCTTTGTATGTGAGCTTCCGAAATCATGTGTGCATCCATAGCTCAATGATGGTTTTCTTAGCACATTCACACTTTGTGTGGAGAAAGAGCACTACACCTTTGGACCAGTTGATGATGATGTAGCCTTCAAAGGGGTTGCATACAGAATTAAAATTGGCTTGATCATGATCTATCAACACAATTTTAGTGATTCATTTACCACATCTAAAGGTCATTGTTGAGCATTTAAAATATATCATTGCTCAGGCGTTTTACCTTGTACCATGTTCGGTTCTTGAGTTTTCCAAGTCTCTTTTATGTTTTATTGCTAATAGAAATCGTAATGGAGACCCACACATGAAGGTAAACTTTGTGTGAGACAATAATTGTATTTTTGGCAATGTTTCAGATATTGCAAAGAATTATATGCGCGTTAGATTTGAAAGATCATTCCTTCATTCGATGCTTTGTTAACTTGTTGACATTTTACAAAGTGAAAGAAAACACATTTCCTTTTCAAACATCTAGACCTATATTTGAAAAATGGCTTATTCATAGGAAAATTGGACAATTCAATTTTTTTTATCAAACCTGGTGCATATATTGTTGTACCATAGATCTGCCAAACTTAATTTAGAATGTCATAATATCATATTCTGAAATGTTATTTTTGTAGAATGTCATAATATCATATTCTGAAATGTTAAGTCTACATAAATAACAATAGCACAAAATTAGATGGAGGGATGCTAACGACTAGGCACAATAACTCTATTTTCTATTATATAGTCTGATATTGAGTTGGAGGGTCAGATTTGATGTACGATGCAATGGCTTTAGTAAATCAGCAATGAAATTGGTTGTAATGACTTTAGTACCTGAGGCTATTTGTCTTTGCTCTTAGAAAGGATATTCTTTGCTATTATAGTAGTCTAATATTGAGTTGTAGGGTCAGATTTGAGGTTATAGTGGCAATGAAATTGGTTTTTAAATCAGTGAATCAGTAATGAAATTGGTTGTAATGGCTTTAATTTACCTTTGTTTCTCAACAAAAATAACATTATTCATTATTCAAAAAAAATGGTAACATTATTCAACAAAAACATACCTGTATGTTTCCAACAACTAATGAATAGAATGAATGTAACATTGTGCACACACTCAGTTTGTATGTCTCCAACAACTTCCAAAACTTCTGAATATAATGAATGTAACAGTGTTTGAACACTTTGATTGCATATCTCCATTCGCTGACGAGTAGAATGAATGTCTGAAATGAAAATGAGTAAGAGTTGATGTTTTATAGTTTTTATCATATAGAATTTAATTGGTAGGAAAGTTTGGCATAAATTGCCATCTCCCAAATTCAAATGTGTGGCTTGGACTGATTTGTACATGATCAAATGGTTAATAATCTTTGAAAGTTGATCCATGTGCTTTCCAGTGTTTAATTCTTGAATTGAAAATTATGGGGAGTTGGTGACATTTATTGAGAATGTTGAGAATGGTACGTTGAGTATTGAATGTTGTCATTTATTGTCTTTAATCTTGAATGAAATGTTGTCAATTATTATCTTTAATAGGTTGAATGGTTAAATACACATGTACATATCGCTGACATACATTTCACCTATTATTGTGCAGGGATTATTGAGCAATGGGATGTGTTGCTCCAGTGGAAATCTGTAGGTGACTCTTTGATGGGATAGGTGTACTCCTAAATAGAATTCAATGGAATGTTTTGTAGTGCATTTTGCCTTATTTAGTAATTGAGAGCTGAAGATATTTGAGACATTATGTCTTGTCAATATGTAATGTTAAGGTTTGGTATTTGAGACTTGTTGGTCCAATCAATATGTGGGCCCATTTTGGACTAAATTATATAACTTATATAACTTAATATAAAGTATTTATGTACAAATTTTTTATGATTTATGAATTTTTTTTATGGATGTGTGGGACCAGTGCTATAACTAGTATCGGTTCCTGCACAACATTAGAAGACTCTCCCCTAATCAAGGGAATTTAAACCAACCTCTCATGAGAGAATGCCGAGTTCAACCAACCAGACTGCCCATCAAGACTGGTCATGAATTTCATTTAGGGTAAGTCTACTTGGGCGAAGCCTAGGAGACCGTAGTTCAAATTTCATTGAATACACTCGCGTGTTGTGGTGGATGCCTGAAAGCATATTCCCCACCCCCGCCTTGGCGGCACCAGAGTCTCGTTTTGCTAAAACCATAAGATCTTAATATATTGATTTGCAGGTAGTTGGATGTATTATTGGCGTTATAGTGACAGCCACGAGAATTGACCCTAGGTCTCCCATAGATTAGCACTGAGAGTTACCGATTCACCATGTGGTTTAAAAAAAAAAAAACTATAACCAAATTCAACATCACATGACCCTATAAGTGTACTGTTTGAACTGCCCTAGCTTAGGGTAGGGCGTCCTACAACCTTCTTCTTTAGGACAAACACCACCGCAGGTCGCCGCACAATCTCCTCCTCGTCCACGGTTGCTGAAGAGAAATTTCACGAGCTTGGACAGAGCAGCCTTCGCCGTTCGTTGGGGCTTCTTCACTACCCTGTGCTCGGACGCCTTGCCCCATTTCTGTTTCAACTTAATCTGCCGCCAACCGCCCCCCACAACACACCCTACATCGGTTGACGTCGGTTCCCCGAATTCGAACCTGGCCCCTTTCCGGGGAATTATGGAGGCCCAGTGTGCCTTTGCAGGACGATGCTGGAGGGACTCTTCAAGTCTTTGTCGGGGCTGAAGAGAGCCACAGTCAAGACTGCAATCGGCGATCTGATCACATGGAAGGAATTCGTTGGCATTTGACGCCCGGGACTGGCAGCCATTTCTGTGGACTGAACCGAATTCTTGTTGTCAAGGATCCATACAGTTCCGAAGTAGATCTGCTTTATTGCTTTCTCCCAACCGAGTTTGTTTTATATGGACTTTGACTGGAGATAACGGGCGCGCATGGAGGGATTTCAACTGACCCACTACTGTTGGGTCGTGCCGTGTTCGCTTTGTGTGTAGATTTCACGATCCTCATCGTGCCTCATGCCTCAAAAGGTATATAAATCCATTCTTTCAACCCTTGATGGGACATTCTGAGATAATGGTGGAATCTTGGTAAACAGTTGTAAGCAATATCAGAGGTTGTGGGTTCAAGTTTACTGGAGGCCTCACGAATCTACCCAACAAGGCTTCTGAAGAAATTAAGATGTATGTGTGTCAATTCCCTTGAAGAAATTAAGATATATGTGTGTCAATTCTATATTGAACAATTTTTTTATTCACTAACAAAGAAATAAAATGTTTTTATCGTGATTTTATTTTTATTTTTAATATATATATATATATATATATATATATATATATATTATTTATTTATTTATTTATTTATTTCACATTGCATTAAAAATATATTATTTTATTAATATAGGTTTAAATACATGTATTTTATATATATATAATATATATAAAATTGAAAGTATTAATAATGGAAGAAGAAAATATATATATTAAAAAAATAAAGTAATATAGTAGGAAACAAATAGATACTAAAAAGTAATATAATTGAGTATTGTATATATATTCAGGATAATCTAAATGATTAATAATGTAGATATTTAATATTTTATTTATGGTTAATATATAAATATTTTATATATATATATAACATGGATATTCAATTTCTTTTTATTTTTTTAAATTGAATATTAAAATACTTTTAAACGTTAAAGAAGTACATTTTCATTCATTGATTGAAAATTATATATATATATATATTATATATATATTTAAAAATACTTTCAATCATTATCTTTTTCTATACAATGTAGATATAAAGGTATGTTATTTAATATGCATATTGAATTATTTAATTCATTGTTAACTTTTTTTTGTTATTTATATTTTTTTGAAATACCATATGTTAATTATATATTGAACTTAGAATGAATTACACGTCTTTTTCATACTAGATTATAATATCTACATTATTTTAGATTGCACATGTAAAATCCTTTGTACTAAATTAGAATATCTACATTATTTTAAATTGTACATGTCAACTCCATATTGAATAGTGGAAGAGTTACAAATCTCTCATATTAAAATGTAAAAAGAAATTATAAAAAATGTTAGAGATTTTCCATTCTTAATTACATTATCACTCTTTCTATAAAAAGTCAAGGTAAAAAAAAAATGACTCATAAAATATTTATTTAGAGTAGATTTGAAATAATTTTTAGTTATTAATCATTTATTTGTTAATTTAAATATTATTTTTTTTATTGTTAATATAATATCATAAAAATATCGTCATATTATAAACGTGTGATAATTTTTGACACAATTAAAATTTGAAAAATTTATCAAACTTTAAAAATATTAAACTTGTGATTTCTTTTTTCAAAATTTCAATTTTATAGTTAAATTTTAAAAGTCTCCCATAAAATTTAATTAAATCTAAAAAATAATCTATTGAAAGTTTTTAGCATAATTTATTTAATGAAATTGGATATAACTATGACAAATTTTACTTTTAAAATATACATAAATTACTAAAGCTAAAAGGAATAACTTCATTCTTATTTCTTTAACCATTATTTTTAAATGTGGGAGTTAGTACTTAGAATTTGATTGGAAAATAGAACAAAAGTAATTAAATTAATATTATTGATAATAGTCTGTATAGATTCTTTTAAAGCATGGATTTTTAAGTACAAATTTAATAGGAGTGAAAAAATCAAATTTTTTCAAATATGATTTTTTTTAGAATATAAAATAAATGTGTAATGTTTTATTGTTTAAATTGTATTTTTAAATGTTATATAGAGTATATAACTTAAACTCCTAAATCTAAAAAATCTTGGTTAGATTTTTATTAAAAAGCATGTACCTAGAAAAGGACCAAAGTGTAATATAATGAGATTACTTCAAACATCTTAACCATAAAAAACTTATTTTTTCAATAGCAAAA
>APFE031446078.1:73312-87254 GCA_000404065.3 Pinus taeda | reverse complement strand
TTTTTATTATTGTGGACATTTTTTCCTAGTTAATGTATATTTTATTTTTATTTTAAAAGAAACACGTGCCAACTCCACCTTGAGGATACTCTGGTTGTAGAGCCTCTACTCTCAATAAGTTTTATCAAATTATTGATATTAATAATTTATTAAATTTTAATATGAAATTTCAATTTTAATATAAATGTTTGTGTAAAATTTTGAAGTTAAATATTGTAATTTTTTATAAAAATGTTGGATGTTAATGTTTCCTAGTGAACACCAAACCATAATAAATATTGAAAAGAAAAAATAATGATGAAACAATGATTATGTCAAAATTTATACAACATCCAATTGTGGAAAACCTCCACATTCGAAGTTTATATTAAATTAAAGATAAATATCTTTAAAAAAAAATATTTTTTATTAATTAAAATTATTTTTTCAACATTATAAATTTCAATTCTGTGATGGGGTGTCATTTGAGGAACATAGTGGGTTTGGGGGTGCTACCCTGTGGATATTATCTCATTAAACGGAGGCGGTGGCATGGCTAACATGCATGCAAGTAAATGTTAACCCAATTGCCATGGGTTACAGAGCATGAATAACTAATGGAGGCTGACACTTCCGACTATAATGCAGAGCTAAAGGGATAAAGGGAAACAACTTGAGGCCCCAATGAAGGTGGTATGGCTTGTCGGGAGAGAGGATTCAAGAGGGAAATGGGAGATTGGCTTCCAACAAAACAGGGAAACATATTTCTGGCATCCTCGAGAATGACTTTGGGGAGAATCACTATAAGAGTGGCTTTGCTATTAAGCTATTGGGGTGAGAGTTTGGTGTTGGAATTGAGGGATACAGGGATCTGAAAGATTGCAAAGAGAATTAGAGGCTCTCCCTTAGAAGTTTATGTCTCTTTAGGTGATCTTCAAGTAATTTTGCACAAGTGTCTGCTCTCGTACTTCAGTGTTAGTGCACAAAGGCTTCTATGATTTGGGTAACTCTGAACTCCTCTTGTTGTTTTTCCAATTTATGTGCATGCATTGTGCCCAGGGTCTAGTGTTGGCTTGGATGTCATCTTATGTGCATGCATTGTGCCTGGAGTTTGGTGTTGGTTTGGATGCGTCTTATATGGCCCAACGATTTGGTAATAAGTTTGTATCTTTCTCTTAGTCTTAAGAGTGGGGTGGTATCCCTTCACTGTAATGTTTTCTTTCTTCTCAAATTATTATAGCCTGCATATACTAGTGTCACCTTTCTGCCAATTATTAGATGCACCCATTACTAAGTCAGGTCTTGTTCCTCATATGCTCCCACATCTTAGTCTTCACGCCAGTCATGGCTTTGTTTTTCATACATATGTAGAAGCCTGTCAGTTAATATGCAATGCAAAAGGATGTGAAGTCGGCATGGGGGGAGGTTGTGGCCCATAGGGTCAGAATTGAGCCCATTAGTAGGCCTAAGAGGTTGCTAAAACTTATCATTTAGTTTTCCCCTCTGAAGCCTGAAATGAAATCCATGAATTGGACGCCCTCATTGTTAGAGATAGACAAGCTTTCTTGGATTCTCAGATAATGGAAGAAGTTGGTCACTGGGTTCTCGACCATTGTCATACCAGGGGAAGGCAGAAGCAATATTTCAATGCTAGATCACTATATTGGAAAATGAAAACCCTGTTGGTCAAGGTCCTAACAAATAAACAGGAAGAAAGATATAATATCCTTGCAATCTTGGAAGTCGTAAAATGTGTCCAAAGAAATTAGCAGATGTGTTTAGAAAGAATGAACGCTCATATCAAGCACCACATCCAGTGTGTTCGTGTTCCCCATCTCCTCGAAGCTCAAGTGCCTATGATTCCACACCTGTCACCTCCATAGAGTCTTGATTTTTTGAATACTAACTTGCAGTGTTTTGCTTTACAATTTAATAATAGATATTTTAATTATGTTAAAATTTTTAGAATTTGAATAAATTATTTTATTGATAAAAAGTCGAAAATATTTTATTTCCAACTATAAAAATTGAAACCACCTATTAAAAAACATGCATAGACTAATTAATTATCTAATATATTTAATTGATATAGCAATAAAACATTAATTGAAAGAAAAAATATACAATAAATATTTAATTATTAATTAAATAATTAGATAACTTAAAATATTTGGGAATAAACCAAATCTATAATAAAAAATAAGGCGAGAAGAAACTCACTTCATTTAACATACCTACTCTTATTATTAAAAAATATATTTTATTCAATTTGAATTAACCCTAATATTTTTATAATTCCCTCACATGTAATAATTTAAGATTTATAACCTGCTCTAATATTAAAAAATAAATTTTATTTAATTTATAAGTTCAATCATTTTTATAATTTTTTTATAATTTCCATCACTTTGTAATAATTTAACACTTTCATGCATTTAAATATAAAAGTAATATTTAAAATTTATTACCAAACATATTTAATATAAAAATGATATTAGTTAATTAATTTGTTTAATAAAAAATAGTATTATAAAACATATATAGAACATTTTTCTTAAAAAAAACTATGTATTATGGACAAGGTCGTGTTTATCTACTCTGTTAAGCCGAATATAATGTTGCAGCGAATCTACAGTTTAGATACCATCCCCTGCAGTATGCAATGCTGTGCGCTGTGTAGTTAAATGAATAGTCATAGCTCTAAAAATTCAGATAGTTTTATAAAATTTATGTTAATAATATGTACATGTTTTGCTTCAATTAATATGATATTTTAAATAAAAATAAAATTGACATTTTAAATGGAAATAAAATTAAAGAAGATTGATATTTTCTAAAATTAGAGATTTTATACTGCACATTACAGTCCAGTGCATCACATATAGTCCTCATACTGGCAGGGCAAAGCAAGAAAAAGAAAATGTATTTTTCATTCTGATAGTATGTATTCTGAATTCAATCAAATTATTTGCAAGCTCAGGACTAATTGTTTACATGATTGGGAAGAAAGTTTCATAATCTTCTCACCTGGATCTAAATTTCTGATTATACATTTAGATTTCTGACCTATTTTGATAGACATTGAAAGGCTCAATGTTCCTGAATTTGGTTTGTTTTTTGTTAAGTTATAATGTGATTAATCTGAAAAATATGATCAAAATCAGTATAGATCACAAAACGCTAATAAAATACATATTTCCTGTTAATGCTGATCTAGGTTTTGCTTAAACTCTTTTCTTGTTTTTAATTAAAAAATAAAAAAACACATATATCTTTGTTATGTTTTGCAGGGTACCTTCTACTGTAATAATCCCTTTTCTTCCTTTCCTCAAATTTAATTAAAAGATGCTGAACTGTTAATAGAAGAGAATTAAGCTAGTCTCTCCTATGAAAGTGCCAATGGCTCTACTAGGCTTCAACCAACCAGACTACCCATCAAGACTTCAACCAACCAGACTACCCATCAAACTTTACTATGAATTTCATTTCTTTTGCGGAGTAAAACTATCGGCAATGGCTCTGCTAGGCTTCAACCAACCAGACTACCCATCAAGACTTCAACCAACCAGACTACCCATCAAACTTTACTATGAATTTCATTTCTTTTGCGGAGTAAAAGTATCGCCAAATTCCGCATCATACGACCCAGACGTGTACCGTTTGACCTGCCCTAGCGTAGGATAGGGCGTCCTACAACCTTCCTCTGTAGGGCAATCACCACCGCTGGTCGCCCCACAATCTCCTCCTCGTCCACGGTTGCCGAAGAGAAATTTCACGAGCTTGGACAGAGTACCCTTCACCGTTCGCCGGGGCTTCTTCACGACCCTGTGCTCGGACGCCTTGCCCCATTTCTGTTTCAGCTTAATCTCCCCCATACACCCTACCTCGGGTGACGTCGGTTCCTCGAATTCGAACCCGGCCCCTTTCCGCGGAATTATGGAGGCCCAGTGTGCCTTCGCAGGACGATGCCTGGAGGGACTCTTCAAGTCTCTGTCGGGGCTGAAGGGAGCCACAGTCAAGACTGCAATCGGCGATCTGATCACATGGAAGGAATTCGTTGGCATTTGACACCCTGGACTGGCGGCCATTTCAGAGGACTGAATCGAATTCGGGGTGTCAAGGATCCATACAGTTCCGAACCAGATCTGCTTATAAGCTTTCTCCCAACCGACTTTGCTTTATATGGACTTTGATTGGAGATAACAGGTGTGCATGGAGGGATTTCAACTGAACCATAACTGCTGGGTTGTGCCGTGGTCGCTTTGTGTGAGTAGATTTCATTATCCGCATCGTGACTCAGAAGGTATGTAAATCCTTTCTTTCAACCCTTGATGGGACATTCTGAGATAATGGTGGAATTTTGGTAAACAGTTGTAAGCAATATCAGAGGTTGTGGTTCAAGTCTTCTAGAGGCCTCTAAAATCTACCCAAAAAATATATTTTTGGTGATTCTAAATTCTACCTTAACAAAATATTTTGGGTGGTTTCTGTGGAAAAAATGGTTTTCCTGGTATGATTTTTGATGAAATTCGGGGAAAATCTAAGTTACATTTCTCAAGTTTAAAATTTTTAGATATAGGTACTGAATCTATTTCCAATATTAAAAAATTTCAAACACTCCTAATTTCAAAAGTGGTTTTAATTTTGGCAAAAAATTTCAACATATTTTGTAGTTAAAGCAATGTTTTAAGTATATTTTTGATGGTGGAAATAGATTCAGCACCATCAAAAATGTTTGAAGCACCCAAAATCTTAAAATTTAAAAAGTGTAACTTGGATTTACAAAAATAATTACCAAAATTTATCAAAATATTACCTTAAATTCCATGATTTTCAGAAAAAAAACACTAACTACCAGATTAAAAAAAAAATTACTGAATTCCAACCCGAAAATCAACATCCTGTCGCTGCCTACACAAATCCATCAAGATATACATGAGAAGATACAAAAGTTTAATTATTAAACGAATGCCTTATACCCACTCCATAAGTTGATGGAAAGCTAAGTGCGCACTACGTAAAAGTAACTTGCTTTAGCACCTTATTCAATTAAGAGGGGCGTAGAATTTTAGCAACTTTGATGCAGACATCATGTTTGCTCAACCTTGACTTGGTTACCTAATGGTAGCTGCTCACACCTATCATGGTACACATGCCTTCATCTTGGGGTCAGACTTAGTTACCTATCATGGTAGACATGCCTTCATCTTGGGGTCAGACTTAGTTACATAATGATAAGGTAACTCTCGGACTTAGTTACATATCATGGTAGACATGCCTTCATCTTGGGGTCAGACTTAGTTACCTAATGGTAAGGTAACTTCTCACACCTATCATGAGACACATACCTTCATCTTGTGGTTAGTGATGGAAATCATTTATGATCTTTGAAGTTGATAGGGTGTTAAAATATTTGAGGAGGATAAAATGTGTGGACCCAATGGTGTAATGTTTGTACTTTCATAAACTCATATAAAAACATTTTTCTTTTTACCTAAATTAGAAATTTTAACAATTTTATCATAAGAAATAATGTGATGGTAGGGTGTTAAAATATTTGAGGAGGATAAAATGTGTGGACCCAATGGTGTAATGTTTGTACTTCCATAACCTCATATAAAAACATTTTTCTTTTTACCTAACTTTGAAATTTTAACAGTTTTATCATAAGAAATAATGTGATGGTAGACTATGGATCACCTTGAATGATTCTCGGACAAAATATGGCAATAATTTATTGTAAATTATTAATTTATCATTATATTGTCAAGGTTAAAGCACTCGCATCATATAACTTTCATTGCACTCACGAGAGAATTCATAGAAAAGGAAATCCAAATCTATTATTATGATATCATTTTTAATTAGCAGGAGGATCCAATAATATCATAACACGAATACTTGCATTAATTTTTACTAAAATAGCTTTATCTTTTAAATGGAGTTTGCATTATGGTTGTCATTATTATTAAAGAGAACAAAGGACTTATATCATGAAGAAGTTTCTAAGAAGAAGGTTTTGTAAAGATTTATACATTTATGATGAAATTTTTTAAATATTTTGTAAAGATTTATACCTTTATGACGATTTTTTTTTAATATTTAAGGTAATAAAGAAATGTGGATCAATATTAAGGTCATAAAGAAATGTGGGTGTGTGAGAGTATGAAAATTATGAAGTTTATGATTGTTATAGTTTAAAAAAAGTTATTTTTAAGATTTAGAATAAAAGCATATTTTTTTGGTTAAATTATGGGATCAACATGTTTGTATAGTTGTGGGAATTGAACTAAAAAGTTTAGTAATATTCTCGTATAGTTGTGGGGATTGAAAGAGTAAGCTATCAATATCATCTCTGCACTAGAGCTCTGAAACAAGGTAGGAATTCAACTGGATGAGCTTATATTTGGTCCAATTTAACAATTTGGGTTAAAATAATCATGTTGATTAAAATAATGATTGATTTGGTCTACCTTAATCATCGCCTTAATATGGTCAAGAAAGTGTCTAGGTGCAATGAAGGCTAATCATGATGAAATCTATATAAACAAAGTTCTTCACTAGTCATAGGGAGAGGAGAAGGAGGAGAAGGAACTTATGTTGGAATGCTACTAGAGTTGTGACACAATAAACTTGTGCATCTAAACCACTGAACATAGAGGTTGGGAAGCAAATCAAGGGTTAGGGTTTTGAGAACTCACCAATGTACTCTAATTCTATTCAGGGACTACAATAATAAAGACTCTCCACATTATTTATCTTCCATGGTCTATTGTATTTGATGTGATTGATATATTATGCTTGGCACAAATATTTTTTTGTAGGAAGATCAAATTGGTCTCTTTCTCTATGTGCAAGTCATGTAGGAGATAGAGTTAAGGATCTAGCATTAAAAGGCATGTTCATTACCTTCTTGTGATCTGAAGTGTTTAGGATTGTCTAATTTTAGCTTGTTCCACTTATTCATTCACACACATCATTTAGGCAAGCTTTGGGCAAAGCTTGTTGGGATTAAAGAACGTACTACTATAGCCAAATTTCTCTCTTAAACATAAATGGAAACTCCACTAGTGGACTCCCAGTAAGTCAATTTTTTTTAGCCTATTGTACTTCATTTTTCTTGGGGCTTTTTGGTTTCCTTGGTGTTTTACAGTAGTCATTAGTCATCTACAAAGCTTGGTTTCGAAACCAAGATCCTAAAACCTCCCAGATATAAGATTTTTTTCCATTTTTTTTGTGCTTGTAGTTTAAACTGGGGCATTGATAGGCCTTTGTTTCAGTCTGCATAACCATTAGGGAATGTTGATAAGCTCTCTAATTATGTTAGTCCTTCTCTAACAGGGTGTTGAAGGCAATTTTCTTTAGAAATTGAGGGGTTTAGCTCATATATGGAAGGGGATTTTTGAATCCCTACAAGTCCTGCTAGGTGGTGTTTCGACTCTGAAGTTTTTGGCTTTGATCATTGGTTTTCTTTAAGTTTAGATGCAACTTTATAGACTTAGTTACCTAATTAGGGTTTCATCCTTCTTCTTGGGTTTTGATTCTTTTTACGCACATTGGTGTTTAGATACCTCCCTAGCATCATTTTATTGACAATCCTGCATTGATTGTTTGGATGTAGCTTGATTACTTGATTAAAACCTCATTTTTCACATCTTAGTGCATTCTTATGATTTAGGGATTTTGGTTTTGGGTAGATTTTTCTTGGTTTCATTTTGCTTCTTTTGTTTCCATTTTTGTAGTTGATTTTCTATTTTTTTTTATAGGATTAGAGTGTTGAATGAGAGAGAAGGAAGGGATATGTGCATGGTTTCATCTTAAAACGAAAAGATATCTTCCTTGCTTTAGGTTGAATTCATTGAAACTAAAATTTTGCATTCAAGTATCTTTACATGGTTTCTTTGAATCAATTGAGTCATAACATGTAATGCCCCACTTAAATCTTATCCTACAAATTTTATTAATGTTTACATTATCTGAAAATATTGAGAAATATTGGTCTAATATGAAATTCATGGTTTCTATTATTCAAATTCCCAAATTACTTTCTCAAATTGAATCTTAGGTAGGATATGATCTCCTTCCATTATTTCAAATAATATATGTATTCATCTCACATTCCCCAATGTATCCTCACATTTACTAGGGAGAGACATGGTCCTCTCCAACTCATTATTAATATATATATTCATTTCACATTCCCCAATGTACCCTCACATTTACTAGGGAGAAGACATGGTCCTCTCCAACTCATTATTAATATATATATTCATTTCACATCCCCCAATATACCCTCACATTTACTAGGGTGAAGACATGGTCCTCTCCATGTAATTACATCTCACATTCCCCAATGTACCCTCACATTTACTTGGGAGAAGACATAATCCTCTCCATTTAATCATCAATATATATATTCATCTCACATTCTCAAATGTACTTTTCAGATTTACTTGGGAGAAGACATGGTCCTTTCCCATTAAATTCCCAATTTTATATTCATGTCACATTTCTAAATGTACTCCCAGCTTTACTTGGGAGAAGAGAAGTCAACTGTAAGGATGGATGAGAAGTTAATGACATTAATGAGAGTGGTTGAGGAGGAGAAGGGAAAGAGGGTATAAAAAAGGGAAGGGGGGTCTTGCTTTGGGAGGGGGTGTTTGGTTGTGATTTTTTGGACTTGTTGTGTTTTTGGAGACCTTAGGAACCTATGGAGGTTTCTTGGGTTGTTGAGAGGAGGGAAGTATTGTTATCTAGGTCTGGATTTTGCATCTTGGACACACACACTACATTTGGTTGGACTTGGACTCGGAGGGCTAGGGAACCTGTGGAGGTTTCCTGGGCTAGGGATTATTTCCTAGTTGGCTGGGAGGTAAATCCGGTTGGGTTCGTCAAGAGGAGCGTTCAGTAGGAGCAGCAGGACAAAGGTATCTCCATCAGCCACCGATACAGGTATTCCTCCATAGACTACTCTTATAAAGTTTATTAGAATGAAATATTCACCATAATTTATGTTGACTATAATGTAAATGATAAAATTTTATTTGTTTAAAAGCCGTGTAAGTAAGTAAGTTATCTCCTCTTATCACATTTAATTTCAGAAGAAATTCAATCTGTTAGCAGACCCTAGGATAGGGTTCTTACATAACATCATTATGGTTTCATCCATCACCCTTGACTTATTGAAAGACCATTAAAATTATCACACTTAATAAATTAACTTGATATTTTTCTCTTTCCTTGGTAGCACACCAACATTAGATAGGCTAGGGTCTTGGGATAGGGTAGTGAAGTTAGCTTCCCTAAGACCAGAAAACAAGAATAGAATCTTGACATAGGGTATCTAAATCCACTTCCAATGGCATGGTCTGGGAAGCCCTTCTAACACAAGGTTTAAGCACTAGGCTACATTGGGACCTTCAGAGTGACATCCCAACTCTCTTTGGAATTGGTGGTGTTTATCTCTGAGAATTACATCGTACTCATGGGGGTCTCCTTTATGAGGCTTTGGGCTCAATACCCTTCCCTTGTGTGTAGTTCTAGTTGATGACTATCTACTCAAGATGTGTTGTTGTTGGTGGTGACCTTAGTGTATTTTCTTATGATACTATCATGGGTGATGACAAGGGGGGCGGTCCTTATTGTACTTGGGGCAGATTTCAGGCAGACTCACTCAATTCTCCTTAAGGGGTGCTCCATGGATCATAAGAGCACTTAGTCGCAGGTTGAATCGTTAAGTAGGTACCTTTTAGAACTGTCCCACCATTTCCTCACCGTTGACCCATGTATTGATTAAGCGGGCTCCGACTGTGGGAGGATCCCTTTCCCACTTTGGTTTGCTTGGTTTGTTGCTTTAAGATAATTTTAGTGTGTGTTGTTTGTTCTTTGTATCAATTGGCCTTAGGAATTATCTTTGTGCACACTTGTGTCACCTTTGGGCACCACCGCAGTGGATTTTCATTTGCATCATTCTCGCAAACTTGTGGCCCTTGCCCCGTACGAGGCAGGTAGGTCCATCTCCCCGTAGATGTAGACTTGACTCCAACATAGGTGCATCATTATCTCAAGTTACTTTGGGTGCTACTTAGAGGCCTGAACCATTCGTTCATTTAGTGGTTGACTAGGGTCTTCCACATCATCACCAAATCGTTAGGTTGTGTTATATTCTTTCCACGACTAGTCTATGTAATTAACTAGGGGTTAGAAGGGGGGCGGAGCCCCCCCTTTATTGTGCCAATTACGCAGCGGGGGGGTCACAGGGCGGTTGAGGGGAGCGGATAGATTTTTTTCTACCCTATATTAGGTTGGGCGGACCTAACTATGGTTTTGTGCATGGTTTTCACACATGGTTTTGGACGTGATGGTTTTCGGTTCATGGTTTTGGACGCGATGGTTTTCAGTCCATGGTATTGGATGCTTTGACATGTATAAATATATATTGTAACATTGAAAGGAATATAATGAAAAATCAAGCTGGTAATCCCAGTTTTGGGATCCAGGGGAAAATCTCTGTGTATATGTGTTTTATGTGTTATGCTCTCGCATTGTTTATTTTCTGTTCTTAGAATTCGTATGTAGGTAATTTTTGTACGGGGTTAAAACCTACACAAACCTCTAAGACCATCTCATCAAGTGGGGGTGTAGACTTATCTAAATCCTTACATAGCCTCTTACCTGAGTCATTCATGGATAACGCTAATAATTTTGTGTTGGAACCCTTTTTGTCCATACCTTTAGTGACTGATGGTCTTCTGAATGTCACAAGCACATCCATTCCTTTGACCATAGATCCCTTCCACATGACATCCTTTAATGATTATTTCTCCTCGTTTAGGAAGAATATTAGTGAACTTCTTCCATATGGCACATCCAATATAGGTGCCTCCACATCTGTGACCTTTACATCTCCATTCATGATGAGTGGAGATTCTAGTTCCACCATGTCTAGTATCTCTGTGTCTAATGTTGGAGAGTCTGACTTCTCTTTCACATCTGGTTTCATGGGCCCCACGATGGGTTCAGATAATGGATTTCCATATGGTTGGAATTCTTTTAGTGTATCCATCTCATCCTTTAGTAGCATTGGATGTGTGTTCATTTCTAGCGGGTTCACCAATCCTTTTGGGAGTCAACTGCTTGGAGGATCTATGTTCCAAAGTCACACATTTGATCCTTGCAATGTCTTTAGGGCGACACGCACTTTTTACATGTATAATCCATTGGGTCCTAATCTTGTCAATAACTCCTTTATATCTCCCTATGGTCCAGGAGCTTAAAAATGTTGGGTCCCTATAATACTAGTGATTACCCCATTACTATTGTAGTTGTACCTCTTATTAATAGTGTTGTGCCCCTATTGTCCCCATATTGTTATTACTGTGCCCCATAGAATCCCTCTATGTTATTTTTGTGGCTTTATATTATTATTGTTAGGCCGGCTGGCTTATATTGTGACTCCTTAGACTCCTATATATAGAAAGGAGGTTTTGTCATTTGAATCATCGAAGAATTGTTCATTTATGTAATTTAAAGGAGGTTGCCCCCTCGAAAAGGCTGAATTCTAAGGTGTGGATCTATCTTTTCTATCTTTTACTTGAGCTGGTTTCATAACATTTAGTATCAGAGCTTTGGATTCTAGGGTTTCGCTGCTCCAAAAAGGTCATTGTGGCATTTTCGCTATAACTATTTTTTTGCGACGTTTCAG
Organism: Pinus taeda; assembly: GCA_000404065.3. Lineage (NCBI taxonomy): Eukaryota > Viridiplantae > Streptophyta > Pinopsida > Pinales > Pinaceae > Pinus > Pinus taeda. The sequence goes on along the minus strand of APFE031446078.1, from coordinate 75,571 downwards.
AAGCTAAAAAAAAACCCATTTGAGAAGAAATCGCGCTGAATCTTGGGTCCGAATTTCAGAAATTTTTGCGCTATATTGGCGGAGATATGATCTGAGGAACTTGGTCTTCTTGCAGACTCCTGAATTACATTCCAAACAGGTGACCTAGGAAAAATCGTCATAACTTTCTTTCTGAGCATCGGATTAAAATTTCGTAAGAAGGTGCAGAAAGAGGACAGACTTTAGTTTCTTGTATATATTTCTTTAGAGCCAAAGGTTGAAACAATGACTCGTGGCATGTCGTACAAGTTCGCTCTACTGAACTATTCTATAAGCAGGTCACTGTGGGAGATTTTGCATAACTCTTCCTTGGAGAATCCAATTTGGATCAAACTGGTGGCATTGGAAAGATGACACAAAGGGATACTATAGGTTGCAATTTCAAAACTGGATGATCTGAAAGTACAGAGATACATCAGAGGCAATATTGAGCTCCTATAAAGTGAAAAAAGGTGTGTAGATTCTTTTAAATTTTTGCTTAAGATTGATTTGAAAATTTATTTTGAAGGAATTCAAAGGGCATAGTAGAGCATTATTATCGGTAACTGATTCCCTGAGGAAAGAAAATGCAAACACCTAGTAAGGAACCTGAAAGCTCTAGCACAACTCATGAAGAAGAAGATTAAATGCTACATGATATATCAAAATTACAAGAACAAGTGCAACAAATGTCACGCTCACAAAAGCTAACAGAAGCTAAGATAAATGGCATGGAATCTAAGATAAAGGGTGTGGAAGCCAAGATTGATGATTTGAAGATAGATTTTAAGGTAGATTTGACAAATTTTCAACAAGAAATACTTACTAATGGGGAAGGGGAGTAAAGGAAACTCATGATGCGAACAAAGGAAATATTAATAATGATTTCATAGACTCTAATGTTGGATCGAAGATGCACCATATTCCAAAAATCGATATGAGGAAGTTTGATGGCAAGGATCCCACAACATGGATATTATAGATGGAGCAATTTTTCGTTCTCAATAATGTGCAAAACACACAAAAGGTATGTATTGCAACTTTATATTTGGAACCAAATCAGTTTGTAAGGTATCAATGGCTTTGCTCTCGTAAATAATTTATCACTTAGGAAATTTTTATGGAAGAATTGATAGCACATTATGAGGATACAAAAAGCAACACTCTTTTTAGCCAATTGATAAGTCTCAAATAAAAGGGTTCAATAATGGAGCACATTGAGGAGTTCCAAAGATTGAACATAAGGGTAAAAGATATTCCAAAGGAGCATAGGATTGATGTGTTCATAGGGTCTTTAAAGGATAATATCCAACATGATGTTCGCCTTTGGGAAGCTGATTCATTAGAGAAGGCATTCAGGTTAGCAAGAAAAATGGAAAGCAAAATTATGGCAACCAGGAAGCATACCACTCACAACTATAAAGACGGAAGTGTTGTTGCCCCTAGTCTTCCACAACCTATAAGGTTGACACCACAACAATTGGAAGAAAAAAGAGCAAAAGGGCTTTGTTATTGTTGTGATAGTAAATACACTAAAGGTCATAAGTGTGCTGAGAAGAATTATTCTACATAGATTGTGAAGAGGAAGAAGAAAAGGAGCAAGAAAAGTCAAAAGAAGAGGATATACTCCAGGAACAAAGCCTAGATGAAGAACAAATGAATCTGATGATATCTTGTAATGCATTGACGGGAATTACCACTCCTCAAACCATCAAGATAGAAGGACAAATCAAGAAGAAAAAGGTAATAGTGTTGATTGATTCAGGAAGTACCCACAATTTTATTCATTGTAAGGTAGCAAAAGAAATGAATTGCTTCCTATATCCAGCACCAGAGTGTCAAGTGATGATTGCAAATGGAGGAACAATAAATTGCTCTGGAAAGTTCCATAATATCAAGCTATCCATGGGAGAATATGTACTGACTAGCCCAATGCTTTCCATTCCAATGGGAGGTGCTGATGTTGTATTAGGAGTCCAAGGGCTACAATCCTTGGGTATAATAGCCTTTAATTTTCAAGAAATTTTCATGAAATTTTCTGTGGAAGGAAAGGAAGTTGAACTAAGGGGTATTGCAGGGAAACGAGGAAAGATAATCAGCTCTAACGGTATGACGAAGCTTCTAAAAAAGAAACGAAAAGGTGTAATTGCACAATTATGTTCGCTAGATGTTTCCACATTGGAATCATCTATTTCTCCAGATCTCCAAAAAGTCCTGGACAATCATTCCAAGGTATTTGAG
>APFE031446078.1:41851-70854 GCA_000404065.3 Pinus taeda | reverse complement strand
ATAGTTGTAGCACCCTGTCAACATGTTCAACATGATCCTTCCAAGATTGTTGTAGATTAGTATATCATCAAAAAATACTAACACAAATTTTCTAAGGAATGGTTTGAAAATTGAATTCATCAAACCTTGAAATGTTGAAGGTGCATTGGTAAGGCCAAAAGGCATGACCAAAAATTCATAATGACCCTCATGAGTTCTAAATGTTGTTTTGGGAATGTCTTCAGTCTTCATTCTGATTTGATGATATCCTGAACGAAGATCCAAATTGGTGAAGTAAATTATGCAATTCATCCAGTAATTCATCAATGACAGGAATGGGAAACTTATCTGTAATAGTGAGCTTGTTGAGCTCCCTATAATCCGGACACATGCGCCATGATCCATCCTTCTTGTGCACCAATACTACTGGAGCAGAGAAAGAACTTTGACTAGGTTGAATTATACCAGCCTCTAGCATTTCTGCAACCATACATTCAATTGCACTCTTTTGGGCATAGGGATATATGTACAGCATGATGTTTGGAGGAACACTTCCTGGAATCAGATGAATAGCATGATCATGATCACGAATAGGTGGGAGACATTTGTAAGTCTCAAATACCTTGGAATGATTGTCCAAGGATTTTTGGAGATCTAGAGAAATAGATGATTCCGATGTGGAAACATCTAGCGAACATAATTGTGTAATTACACCTCTTTTGTTGGGTCCCTATAATACTAGTGATTACCCCATTACTATTGTAGTTGTACCCCTTTTTAATATTGTTGTGCCCCTATTGTCCCCATATTGTTATTATTGTGCCCCATAGAATCCCTCTATTGTTATTTTTGTGGCTTTATATTATTATTGTTAGATCGGCTGGGTTATATTGTGACTCCTTAGACTCCTATATATTGAAAGGAGGTTTTTTCATTTGAATCATTGAAGAATTGTTCATTTATGTAATGTAAAGGAGGTTGCCCCCTCAAAGAGGCTGAATTCTAAGGTGTGGATCTATCTTTTCTATCTTTTTCTTGAGCTGGTTTCATAACAAACAACCTCTTCGAAATCCTTTTGCAAATAGGGCTACCTACCCTAGGGGAATTAACCAATCACAAGTTTATATTGGCGATGGAGCTAACAAATTTGGCCAAGCCACTCCCATGAATAGAGCTAATACTAGAAACAACGCTATGGGGTGAGCACCTCCTCCACTTGGGTCACAAGCTTCATTCACATCTCCTTTCTTGGAAACTCTAGCTTCTCTTGATCTTTCTAAGTTGATGAACGACCTCATATGACATAATCTTGCATGGCCACCTATTCCACAAAAGATTCTAGCAGACATTCCAAAATTTGATGGAAACCCTAGAGAAAACCTTGTAGCTCATATCACCACTTATAATATATGGTTTTCATCCAACTCTTTTATGGATGATAGTATTAGATTATGTATTTTTCAACGGATTTTCACCAGCAGTGCTGCCAAGTGGTATATTGATCTCAAATCTACCGCATATGATATTTTCCTATCTTTGGCATATACCTTTGTTAATCACTATCAATTTCATATTAGATATGAGGTTAATGTGTATATCCTCACTACCTTCCATCAGGATAACTCCACACAATTTTTTTATTATCCTCATGAGTGGAGCAGACGACAAGCTTTGCTTCACACCGAACTTCTTAATGAAGTGCTTCATGAGGTTTATTAAATCTTTACTACCTGAAATCGTTGAAGATGTGACAAAGGGTGGAGTCCAAACTGAAGATCAAGCTATTTTACATGCCCACCAACTTGATTTGATCTATTCTCAATCGGGAACCTTCTATCAATACATTCGTAATGCTCCTCATCCATCAACTGATCCATCAACTCGGAAACCCAAAACCCAAGTAAATGGAGTCGTGGGCTCTATATAAACTAGAAACATAGGAAAAATTTCCTCTCATATAGGCTAACTAAACATATCTTATAGTGCCCTGGCCGGTCATCCGACTACTCAAACTCCTCATGTCCTTGGTCCCACCTTCGAGGTAATTTCCATTCAATCCACCTCGAATAAGAATCCTCAACAACTAGGAGGTAAAATTGAGGAACAAGGGGCATCACAAACCCAAGACAACATTAGGAGTGGCACAAAAGAGAAGAACAAGAATTTCTCCCAACAACTTGCTCATCAACCAGTTGCCTTGATGAGCAAGTGGTTCACATCATTTGGCCTTCAAAATAATGGTCCACCATTTTGGAAAACACGCACATAAGGCAGTCTTGGATGAGGGGGCATCAAAGTGTTGGAAAGCTCTCGGTTCTCCCACTTTGTCTACAACTAGGTCAACTTTGAATGCCTTTGATTGGCACACCTTGTAGCCTCAAGGGGTGTTTTTAGCTTTACTCATAAAACGAGGATGAAAAATTATCTTTGTTGAGGTTGAGGTCATCGATGCACCATTATATTACAACCTCCCCCTTGGGCGAAGTTGCTTCTACACTATGATCATTTTCATTTCATTAGTCTTACATGTCGTGATGTTCCCCCATGAAGGTGACATAGGTACTATTGACCAGCTAGAATTTCACAAGCCTGACCTTCTATTTCATGATATTCATTTGGTCCCATTTGTAGTTGACTCTATTACTCTTGTGGAGAGCATTATGGAGGGAATGTTCAAAGACACCTTATTGATGGGCACATTTCCTCTTGCTCCATTGGACCCATGTCCATCTACTTCTATGATTAACATGATCTCTTCTATCACCTGTGAATCCCTTAGTCCTCCTACTCCTTAGGTAGTGATTACGAAAAGATGAATCTCATGGGGGTATAGTGCCACCTTTTGTGGAAGTAATTGTCTCTTCAATGGTCACCTCACCACTTAAAGGCACTTGTCAAAAACTCCATCCTAATAAGGAATATGATCAGGATACTCTACCCACATGGGCCATCGCTATATCACTTTCACATGACTCCCTTGATATTGAGTTTCCTTTATATAAGGTCATATTGGAGGTCATGGCTTCACAAGATAAGCTCTGGGATACTATGCTTCATGATGCCTCAAATCTCTTGAAATTGGAAATGATGGAGGTTGGAACTAAAAATCTTGAATCAATCTAGGGGGGAATTCTTGAGTCATCTCATGCACTACCAACCTTGGACCGAGTCAATTTGAGGATTTATAGCATTGAACTTGCCACTGGATTATCCACTTTGTCTTCCCCTATTGATGAGTGTCTCAGGCCCTCTGCATGTCTTGATCATCATTATCAAGGATCTTCCTTAGCTCATGAGATCATTCACCCATTATATCCTTGTTTTTTTCTTGATAATGTTATTTTTCTAGACCTTCCTTGGAATAATCAACATTTAGGAACATGGAAGTTCACTTGGATATGGCATGGCCCCATGATGGTGTGTCATATGTTTCCAACAACTGCAAATGAGTTGATACATTGGAATCCTTGGCTTGTTCCTAGTAGTGGGCACTCCATTGCATAACTTATTAGATCATCTCATGCTTTGTACATATCTATATATTCTATTAAAAAAAAAAAATAAAAAAAAAAAAAAAAAAAAAAACATTTTTATCTTTCCTCATTATTGCTCTGAGGTATATCACTGAAGTTGGCATATAGGAAAAGGGTTCACTGATCTTATCATTACATTATTATCCTTTGTTTATACCATTTCACTTTACTTAGTTCTTGTCTACTAGGTTATGGGATTAACCACTCATTTTTGCATGTTGTAACTTGTGCAATAGATCCTACCCTCCATGGATACCTTAGAATAGCACCTAATTGCCACTTTGGTGTCCATGCTACAATTATTCATAGGTTTTGGGATCCTCTTTCGTACTTGCCATGACATCGAATTTGACCTTCATTCCTCTATTTGTCTATCATTTCTAGATATCATCCTATAGGGGGTCTCCACACTTTTTATCATGTTGCCTTATGGTTGCCTATGTTCATGGTCCTCAATGTCCTGCTTGATGTTGTCACACAGATGATTGCTTTCATTTATCTCATGAGATTTGTAGCCAAGCTTGACCTCTTACCTTTGCATTAGCTTTTCCTCCATGTCACAACCCTCCATCACCTTTCAGAGAGACCTCTGCGATGAGTGGATTTCCATTGCTAGATGCTTCACGTCTATTTTTGTTTCTTACGTCAGTTTCATCATTACCCCTCAGAACAAAATTCATACCGTTATACCACTCGTCTCTCTAGAACAAGCTTCCTTTTGGCCTTATTTTCATGCACATTAAAATAATGGAAATATTGAGCTCCTTTTTCTATATTTTTCGTGCTTCTCAAATCTATACGAAAATGCTAAGTTCATTCTAATCTTATTTTCATGACTCGTTAAACTCATGAAAACCCCGAGATTATTTTGCTACCATATTTTCATGCTCATAAAACCTATATGAAAACATTGATTTATTTCCGTCTTTTCCTGCTTGTTAGTTAAATTAAAAGTCTGTGAGTGATCTATTATCCATTCTCAAGCTCATTAATCCATGAGAATGTCACGGATGTATTTTTATCTCTTTTTCATCCTCGGTATAAACTCATGAAAAAAGAACCTATTGAGATTACTTATCTTCTCTTTTGTGCTCATTAAACGATGAAGGGGATACACTATACAAAAATGGGGGGGTATTTTTCACTGACGTGACCTTGTCTTGGAAGTTGTATGCACTACAAGGAAAAAACCTTCTAGTAGAGGTTTTTGCGGAAGCCCCTATAAAAATAGCCCAAAAATTCATTTGTAGTGAAGGTGGGTGGGCAGATGTTTTAGTAGATTTTTTGAATGATGCATCTACAATCTACAAATGCATTGGTGATTAACTATCCATAGAAGCACCAATGCTACATAGAACATGGTGCACAGCGGAAAATTTATTTTTTATAAAATAAAAAAACATGGTGCACTAAATAACACAATGCATCGGTGCTTGAATAATCGATAGCACCAGAAAAAGTTTAACTTTTAAAAATTGTTGGTGTTATATATACCCAAAGCATCGGTTCCCTTCATGTAGTCAAATGCCCTAGCGCATACCAAGGAGCACCGCTATAGTTTTTAATTTCAAAAAATGTGGTGTTATTTTTTAACAACACACCAACGATGTAATTGTATTAAAATGCCCAGGGTGTCTTCTAAAGAACACCGCTAGGAATTTTTTAATTTAAAAAAAAAAGAGCGGTGTTATAGTCAAACAAAGCATCGATATAGAACTTCTATAAGAACACATAGTTATATATTTTTTAATTCAAAAAAAATGTGGTGCTCTTGGATATTTTCCGCATCAGTGCGGTTATATTAACACACTAGAGGAGGCTTAAATAAGAAGAAACCCTCCCTACCATAAATTTCAGTTTTACCATCTATAATGCTTGAGAGCTCTGAAGAACCAGTGCCACTCTTGCCTCATGCAAGCACCTTGACATCGGTGCTTCTCTTGCTCACCATCCTTCCATATTGTGCTCACTACCTCAATTTCCAATTTTTTCAAATTGTTGTAAAAAAAAAATTTCTCCAGTACGTGTCAACAATGCCTCCCCGATGAGAAAATGTCCAGGTAATGTCTATGTTTCTCTTTAATTTCAATTTTTAGCCAATTAGAATTTAAAATTAGCTTAAAATTTCCATTACTTTTGAAGAAAAAAAATCATTGAGTGCGTGAACATAATAGATCACAATTGTTGCGGTGCATTTCATAACTGAGAACGCGTCGGGAAAGATATAAATTATATGTTAATGCGTTCAATTTTTAGGTTATGCCTAATGTGTTTATGTTTATCAAACAAACCACAAAAATAATATTTAAAAATATAGTTATATCTCGGTGCATTTGAGAACATGAACATTCCATACTGGTGTGAAAAGGTTATATGTGCACATTGATGCAAAAGTGTGATGCATTGCAATGAAAATTTAAATTTGTGAACCAACAATGGTGCGTCTATGTATGTGTGCACCGATGCCGATGTATGACTGTGTTTTGAGTGCACCGATGATTTTTTTTATTTTATTTTAAACTGAAAGTTATGTTTCCATATTTATAACACATTTTTCATTTAATAATAAAAAATTGCATTTTATGTATGAGGCAGATGTATTTTATATGTCAATCATGTAACAGATATTTTAGCACAGGGCGCAGGAGAAAATGGTTGACCCATACAATATGGTCTGACCATGGGTGGACAGAGAGAGGGAGAGGGATTTACACCCTCACCCTATTAGTGCAGCGACCTAAGCACTCTTAAGGGATGTAGGCCTCCTCAAGTACTATGAGGAGGCTACATCCCTTAAGGCACACTCTATCTTATTGGTGCATTTGATCCACTGATGGAGTTCCCAGGAGCAGGGTTTCCGTGTCGGCCCAGGGGTGTGGTGTGGTATAGGCCCTATGAAGAGGACATATACTTTATCACTAGCCTATCTAGGAGAGGAGAGGATTTTCCCTACTTCCTTGATGTACCCCATGGGGTTGTAGCTGGGAGTTAGATTAGCTACACTCATAGATATGTCGGGCCTCATGCGACCTGTCTAGCAGATTTTCAGGTCCGTGGTGCACAACTACGAACTTATTCTTTTGATGCCTGGGAGGTTAGGTGCCTCTCATTATTAGTCACCACCATCACACTTTAGTAGTGATGGGAAGCGCATTAGTTTACCTCTTTTTTATTATGTCAATTCTTTGATTTAGATGGCACGTTGTATCAGATGGTTTGCCATTTTTTGAGGAATTTTTGCATGGCTTTAGATAGATGTTGTGTGTTGAGACATGGGAGGGCAACCTTCCCTTTCAATTCAGAGTTTTTAAGTTTATTTTTTGAGAGGTTTCTAGATATGAAGCCTACATTTGACTGTCACCCTCCTAGTTTGACCATTGAGGTTCGGATGGGCATGTGGGGGCATATGATGCCCGAGAGGGGTTTGCCGAAGTATCCGATCAGGATTTCTATCGAGGCATTAGCACTACTAGCCAATGAGGATGACCATGCATTTGTCGCATTGGTGTTTCTTTACATAGGGATTGATTGGAGATAGTGTCACAACATCCTCTTCAAATAGGCTAAGCTTCCATATGATAGAGGTAATATTAGTGTTTCCTTTAAATTAATCTTTTAATTAATTAGAATAAAATTTATTCTAACACTTTAATGAAATTGTCTAATTATTGTTGTGTACTATATATTTTGTAGGCATCGACACTTTTAATGTGGGCATGCCTCTTCCCCCACCAGATGGATAAGATGAGCAGATGGGTGAGGCCCTTGAGGGTGAAGCAATCCTCAGGGGGGTATGGGCGTCCAGGGATGTGGGGTTGATTTGCAATTTCAGATGGACTATCGCAACATATTGGTTAGAGTTTTGGTTGAGGAGGGAGTCCGACCTACGAGGGCTCAACATATCAGCCTGGATTCTATATTCGTGGATCTCTACAAGAACTGTCTGCATGAGATGATATATCTTATGTGTCATATTGTCAGAGCCAGTAGGCTATTGGAAATAATGAGGAATGAAACACATCCAACAAAAGATACGTTAGATGAGGGTGGTGATCATGATCACGATGATGAGAGTGGTGATCATGATCATGATGATGGGGGTTGTTATCATGATGCTTCTGGTAGTACTACCCCATCATATCATAGTCATTAGGGTGTCGGTGATCCATCTAGTAGTACACCTCCTCAGCCACCGGTTGACGAGATGCTAGAGCTATAGGATGTGCCTTATGTTTCTCCTCACAAAGTAGACCAACCACCTCCTCCTCCACCTTAGAGTTTGCTAGACCACGTTGAGGCAATAGTTGACCATCCATTGCCTTCTGCTGCAGACTAGCCAGTACCTCCTCCTCCACCTCAGAGTTTGAAAAACATTGAGGTAGTAGCTGACCATCCATTATCTTCTACTCCAAACGAGGCTGACACTACTACGTCTATTGTATCAAATATGTGATTGTAGTCATTTGAATTTTTTGTATATATATATATATATATATATATATAGAGAGAGAGAGAGAGAGAGAGAGAGAGATAGAGAGAGCGCATTTCTTTTGTTCATGTTTATGTACTTAATTTATATGCTGGTGTTGATGTGTATATTGTTAGGTCATGTTAGATATGTTCATTTAATGTGCTTGCAGAGAGATGTGTATGTGATAGAATTTGTTTGACATGAAATGTACATTAATTTGTGTGGTGATGATGTTAAATTAAAATGTTTGTGTTTTGTTAGATGTGATCGCGGTGATGATGCCTTGTTAGATTATTAGATTTGTGTGCTAGCTAATGATGTTTATATGTGTTAGAGGTGTATATAATTAGATGATGGTAGTGAATTCAATGTGTATATTAGATGATATTTATGTATGTTAGATGGTTCTCATCATGATGTTTATTTTTATGAAATGATATTTATTATATATTACGTGTTGATGAATTTATATCAAACTTTTATATATGAAAGTGCAAGCAAAATGACTTAATTTTAAAAAAATGCAAACATATTTTTATAAATTACAAAGTTTAGTATGTTTGAAACTATGATTGTAAAATCATGATAAATATTTTTCTATTACTTAGATAGTTCATTCATATTCAATCCAACTTAATTAGTAAAATACTTCAATACACACAAGGAAAAAATAATTAAGGGTAAAATACTTTAGTTAGTTCTTAATAAGATGAAAATATGTAACTCATTCAATTTTTAATATAAAACAATAATAATAATAATAATAAATTAAACAAAAATACAATTTAACAAATTCAATATTGGTTTATAAAATTTAATCTATTGTTAAATTTAAAAAACTTAAGTCGGAATTTTTTGTAATTTATTTAGATTTAATATAGCTTAAAAATTTATATTTTTATAAAGTTTAATCTATTACTAAAGTTATGAGATTTTCAAGCAATTTAAATTTAATATTTAAAGCAACTCTTACCAATTTAACTTAGAAATTTCTCTCTCTAAAGATGAGGATCAAGAAATGTAAAATAAGGCTTGTGTAGTTACTTGTAGTTGGGGATTTGCTCAATTTGAAGTTCTCCCTTAAAGAGGCAAGTGATTTTTTTTTTTCTAGTAATAAATATATAACGTTTTTGTGCTATTTTGGTTCTTTATTTGCTATTGTACTGGTTTAAATTTAACTCGTTTTAACAATAAATATGAGTTAAATAATACAAAAATGATACTATATTAAATTTAAACTTTTGACAAATAATATATTTGATTATTTCTTAATGAACAACTCAAAAAATATTATTTTTTCCACATACTTATCACGTGATAGTCACTAAAATACATGTTTTCACATTTCTCCTAGCTAATATTACATCATGTTCATAATGATAAAGACATGTCTACTTTAAATAATTTACTTATAAATACATAAAAATAGATATCTATTTTACATAATCTAAATAGGAAAGAAAAATGCATCACCAAGTCTATTTGAAAGTCAAACAAATGCCTCTTAATCACCATCACATTGAGTATCTTGAGTATTCGAAATTGGTTCCACAATACTAATTATTATTTATCATTTAACTCTTAGCCATAAAATATTTATTAATTCAACTTTTATTATAATTGCCATTGAAAAGAAGAGTTAAAATTGTTCCATTATCCACGAAGAAAAAAGTAAAACCTCTCATGCATCCATGTAAGCACATCTGTTTATCTTATGGTCCATAAAAAGACTTGATAAACATTGTATACATGCATAAGACCTCATTTTAGCTAGTTTTCATAATGTTGCAAGAACTGTAATTTTAAATATAATAAACATGACTTTACCTCTCATGTCAAGAATTTAATCTCACATATTAATACACAATTTTTTCAATGTTAAAGTCCTCATAGAGTTATCACTACATGATGATTTATATTGATTTTGAACTAAACAAGAAGGAAAACCATGTGAACTAATTAATGAACCAATAAGTATCTAAATTGAGACTAAATCTTCAATGTTATTTCTAAATTCACTATTTTGTTCTCATTTTCCTATTTGAGAAAGGTTGCGACCTTAAATCTGTATTATCATAGATATTGTACACAATTGGAAATACTTAGTTTTAAGTGTAAAAATGTTTCCACTCTAAAAAAATGTGTAAAAATGTTTGTGAATCTTACCAATTATATTATAAAATGGCAACAAGACAAATAACAAAATAATATAATTAGCGAAATAAAGAAAACATAAACATACAACATTAGTATAAATGATGAAAAAACACAAGTACATATCAATATACATTTTCATCACCCTTATTATCTTTCTCACTTGGCATGATAACATAATTGTTCTCAAAATATGTTTTGATCTAGGGTTGTGTCTTAATATGAACCACCAATCTCTATCCAACACATATGGATAAAATACCACATGGTTGTAGTGTTTTGGGAAAACATAAGGCTCCCTAGCTTCATGCCACATATTTCTAGAGTTGATAGATATCAACCCACTATCGTGATCTTCCTTTACATTATTCCAATCAAAGGTGTCCCACCACTTGCACCTAAAAATAACACATTGGAATGAAGAGTAATCCACTTGCATGATCTCTTGTATCTTTCCAATGTAACCTAACATCCCTTGCATTAGATTTTTATCGCGGTGGCTAGCATGACTAGATTGGTCAAACTCGACTTCCACTCCATAGTCTTGTGTCATGTATCCATCATCGAAATCCTCCGTGTGAAAATTATGTCCATATGCCCACATAGATGGGAACAAATGCGCATATGAAGAAGTAAAAAAATCACAATATCATGTGTCTATAACCTAAACGTAATTAAAAAGTATCATGCTTTCCTACTTCTGCACTTGTGGGGCGAGGCATGAAACACAACAGTCTATTTGCATAATAAGATCCTCATTATATTATGGGCATGATTACAACAGAGGAGGCTTTCTTAGGGAGGAAGAAAGATGTGCCGCACTTCAAGATTTTTGGAGCCTTTTTCTATTACCATGTCTCCAAAGATGTAAGGAAGAAGCTAGAGCCGACAATAGAGTTGGGGGTATTTCTGGGTTAAAAAATCATCCCCACAACTATTGTGTGTACTTTCCATCCCTCATAATGACGGTTGTGTGAAGGATGTAAAATTTGATGAGAAGAAAGTGACGCGATGCTCTCTTGAGAGGGAACTTCATATCCCACCAGAAGATGATATTTTAGCTCTAATGGAGGAACCTCAAGAAGTTATGGAGCAACCACAAATTGAGGAGTAGAGAGTGGAGACCACCACTCAAATAGAACCATCTAGAGAAGGTAGGGAAAGGACCAGGGAAGCTGAGAGACTTGTATAGGATGTGAGGAAGAATGTGGGTGATCCTTCAAATCAACACATGCAGAGAAGGTCACTTGATCAGTACACTCACTACATGGCTCTAATGATTGAGCTTGTAAAGGCTGAGTCATCCTCTTTCGAGGAAGCAATAGAGAAACTTGTATGGGTTGATGTAATGGTGGATGAGTATGAATCCATTGTAAAGAACAGTGATTGGGAACTGGTTCCAAGACCAACAAATTCAAGATGGATCTTCAAGGTAAAGCATGTAGCATATGGAAAGATAGAAAGGTACAAGGCTAGATTTGTGGCCAAGGGGCACTTTGAATTTGAGCAGATTGACTATGAGGAGACATTTTCTCCTGTAGAAAGGCACTCATCCATTAGGTCAATTCTTTCTTTGGCTACATATATGGGGTGGAAGATTCTCCAGATGGATGTGAAAACAACATTCATCAAAGGATTTATTGAGGAGGAGATTTACATCAAGTAAGTAGAAGGCTTTGACACTTTTGTTTGAGAGTTTCATGTGTGCAGACTTAAGAGAGAATTCTATGGTCTTAAGCAAGCACCTCGTGCTTGGTACACCATGATCAATAACTATCTCACCAGTTTGGGCTTCACCAAAAGTGAAGCGGATGCAAACCTCTATCATGTTTTGGCAGAAGGTAAATTGTTGATTATTGTCTTATATGTCGATGACTTGATTTTAACTGGCAATGAGCAGCTGATCAGATATTGCAAGGAGGACCTTACAAGAGAGTTTAAAATGAAGGACATGGGTCTCATGCACAACTTCCTCCGTTTGGAAGTATGGCAAGGCAATGGGGAACTGCTTGTTTCTCAGGGAAAGTATGCCAACGAGATACTTCAGAGGTTCCGCATGGACCATTGCAAACCCATGGAGACACCTCTAGTGACCAATTAGGGGAAAGAGGATGCCACTTTAAGTGAGGAAGTGGATGTAATTGTTTACTGACAGTTGGTGGGTTCACTAATGTATCTTGTGAACACATGACCATATATGTGTTATGCAGTCAACCAGATGAGCCAAGCCATGGTTTGGCTGACCAAATTATTTTGGAGAGTAGCTAAGCATGTTCTATGGTACCTAAGAGGCATTACCTAGTTTGGACTATGGTACAAATGGAAAAGGGGAGTGAAGTTATGTGGCTTCATAGATGCATATTGGGTGGGGAGTCCATCAGAATGAAATATTACATCTGGCAGAATTTTCAGTGTTGGGTCCGTAGTAGTTTCTTGGTAAAACAGGAAGAAAAGATCTATGGTAGTCAACTCGGCAGAAGAAAAATACATGGATGTCATTCAAGCAACATGTGAGGCAATCTGGATGAGAAAGATACTTGTTGGATTGTTTGGTCAGATGATGGATCCGATTTTGATCTACTGTGATAATCAAATTTGCATCAAGCTCTCTGAAAATCCTATTTTTCATGATTGATCCAAGCATATAGATATCTGGTACCACCACTTATGAGACTGTGTGCAGATGTAGATAATGTTGTTGCAGTACAATTCGACATAGGAACAAGATGCTGACATTTTGAAAAGGGCCTTCTCAAGAGGGAAGTTTGACTTCCACATGTGCAGGATAGGGGTGGTTGATAATCCCTTTCTTGCTAAGAGGAAGTGTTTAAAATGCAGTAAGAAATTCTCAATTTGGTTTTTCCTTGATTAAATTGAGAAAAATTGAATTTCCACATCAGCAGACAACTTGGATGATGTTAACTTGAGTGACATGACTTGTGTCACCTAGTTTACTCAGTAAATTCGAGTTGGGGGAGTTATAGTTCAGCTAAGCATGTGTGATTTCTATTTTGTAGCAATCAAAGTCATTTATCTAAGGTTTTTTTGAGTTAAACTAGTTCCAATTGTTGGAGGAACTAGTGGAGGGTCAAGTTGTGAAGTGGGATTTCAGTCAAACTCAATGATCATCCAGTTAACTGATCAATCAACCAAAAATGTCTAGTGCATGCAGAGAATTCGAGTTACCCAGTTGAGATGAAGATTCCAAGGCTATGTAACATAATTTGTAGACTAGTTTTGAGTGTATAGGTGTTGCATGCAGTTAGATGATCAACTTAAGGAATTGTGCAATTCAGTTTGAGGAATTTCATAGATAATAGGGGCCTAATTACTCCAGGAACAACCCAAGGAAATAGGAGCTCAAACCAAGGCATAAATTGAATAAGTCTAGGTCAGAGGCCTTTAGTGAGCAGAGAGATAGGTTGTGCACTTGCAGGGTGAACTCAGTTGAGAAAAGAAATTGTAATACATCTCTATTCATTTGATTATTGCGAGAGGCAACGGGGTTTTTAGTAGATTGCTTTCCCCAGATAAAAATACATGTTGCATGTGTTTTATTTCTTCTTGCATGTCTGAAATTATTGTTCTAAATTGTGAAATAATGTTCGCAGAGCATTAGTGTAGGTTTGTGTCTTGTGATTTTGATTAAAACTTCATGAGCAGTTGCAAATCTACAACATAATTTATAAAAGTACCAACTAGGAAATGGATTTTGATAGGGGTGATGTACCAAGAGGTGTCTTGTGTTGGACTGACTTGCTTGGGTGTCCAAGGCATCTTCTTGGCTACAAAATAGATTTGTTCAGTTCCTTCATTAACTTCTTAGATGATTGCTTTAATCCTTACTAAGGATGGAAAATCTTGGGTGGCATTCTTTTGGTCACAAATGATACATACTTCCACACCATTAAGAGGACACTCTTGAAGAGGGTGTTTCTTCAGACATTTGGAACAAAATATAGCTAGAGCAAGCTCAAATTCTTCCCTTTTATTTTTAGCATGTAAGGTGTATATTTTAGAACTAAGTGTGCTAATATTAAATTTATGTAGTAGGTTTCCTAATTAATATTTCATCACACTAACCCCTTGTGATTGGTTAGTTTTAAAAATAGCATTTTGAGAATATATTCCATACTTAGACCTTCCCCTGGAATATTTTTGACATAATTCATAGATTTCTTGATAGATTAATTTGGAAACATCCAATGCCCCCATAATATTTAAGGTATTGATATAATATTTCCATATCCATTTAAGAAAATGTATTCACAAGGTGTCATCATATAGAGTGTTTTGTTTAGTCCTATGTAGATTGCATTGAAATATCTCTACATAGTCCTCCAAACATGATTCATATCTTTAGGACACCTTGAATATTTCTTCATTAATATCTCACACCTTATAATAGTCTTAATACTTCTTTAAATATTTCACATTCATCTCATCCCAAGCTTGAATGGTATTTCCCCTAGGTCCCATAAATTAGTGAAGACCTTATTCCTTTAAAGTGGTTGGAAATAAATTTGTTTTTTTGTAGATATGTGAATAATCATAGTTATTGCAAAGGCTATCAAACTCAAACAAAAAGGTATATGGGTCTTCACTTCTGATACCATGAAAGTATTGAGGAATAGGAGGGAGGTTTTTCATTAAAACCATTCCATCATGTTCCTATATGGGAAATTAAAATCTAACATTATGTTTAGGTCATTTGTCCCTCCATCCCCCATCCCTATCAATGGTTTATCTTTTTAATGCCTCTTGTTGGAACCTTCGAAACTTTTGGTTCCCTCCATTATTACTAGTTCTTACCTATGGAGTTGAACTACCATGTTATGGAGTCATTCTTAAGGATTGATGCTCCCACCTTTACTTTCCAAGATGTTTAATATGGGTGGATCCTATTGTACCACATAGTGGTTTTTTTTATCCAATTGTGGTTTTTCAGTGCATGTACCATGCCCTAATATGCATGATAATAAGGATGTAGATTACTGAACGACTTAGTCAAAAGTTCCCTTTGGTCACTTCTAGTCCTGTTTTATCTTTACCCTAACCAAGTAAGGATCCCTATTATTTTGAGTGCCTCCCCAAAGACAGTGCCAAAAATGATGATGTATTCATCTATTTTTCATTTCGATTAAAGGTTTTAGGATACACTGTGCATTTATCTTATTAAACTGGGGTTGGTAAATTTGTGAGGCACTCTGTGCAATATACACAAGAAGTGAGCTCCTCACCTTGTCCTAAATGGAATAACTCTATTAAGAAGTAAAACCTATGAGAACAATTTCACATGGAAATAATGTCCAAAGGATGGCCCACAACTCATCTAGATGGCACTGGATGCAACTAACTCTTATTCTCGAGTGGATATCTATGTGTCATTGGGTAAGTCTGAATCTTGGAAATTTTGTAGCATACTGATTCCACAACATCTGCTTACCATAGGTCAAAGAAAGTTGACTCTGCAACAGTTAACTATAGGTCTTATTCCCCAACAATGAAATATCAATTAAATGGGCCCTAGAACTATTAACCAATAAATTCACAAATCCACACCATTCAATTACTGTGAAATTGGCTACTTCAAAATAAGTCATATTTACATTAACTCAACATAAAAATATTCATATAACATGTAACTATTGTAAAAATAGTTATCGTTCTACTTGCATAAACAAATAGCAAATGATCATCATAACACCGTATCTTGAGTGGGCCTTTCCCTGAGCTCGACATGTGCCTTCTACGCTAATGAACTATCAACACATGCTCAAATGCATCCAAATTACTCACAACAAGAAATCAGAACATGACCATAGTGCTCAAGTTGATTCCACAACACTCACACAACTTGTATATTTGTATTAAAACTGATAACAAATATCGAGTATAGAATGTTGATTTTTGAGGATCCCCTTGCTTCACAAAATCATACATATATATAATCTGAAGGGAGTCACTATTTTAATGTATAACAAAATGATTCTACCGAATGGTGGACAAAATAAACAAAAAATAATTTTAGTTATAGTAGGGACAAAAGCAACTACAACAATTCAAACGACTGCGGGGGTTGATGCCCCTCATGATTTTATAATGTCCATACAAACCAATGGCATAACTACCAATTATTCACACTGAACTAACCCATGCCTTGTTCAATTCTAATATATGTGTGTTTTCTAGGCATTTGATATCACCATATGCATGTTGTATAAACTCCTTACCATTTTATCATTATTTTGGTGGATATTCGCTTTGCAAGTTGGATTGTTGGCCCTGAAAATAAGGCACTGCGATCTTTCATCGTTGGGAAAAATGATTCTCATGGACTTCAAAGGTACCAACCAAAGAACTACCAGTGCACCCATACACCTTTATACTTTTAATTTTAATAATTAACTCGGGATTACACTTCTTACGGCTATCCACCAGTAGCATAAGAATCCTTAAGAAACATAGTCAATCCTTTTTATTATGCACACATTATAACTTAGACACACATAGACACATATAAAACTTGGGCTTGATAACTCCTCAAAGCATTCCTCAATTCAAATGATAAACAATAAGTCAAAGAAACATAATAATAGTAGATACCTTTGCATTGAAAATGGAAAAGATCATATTTAATGATCCAAAAATAGCGAAAGAGGAATGAACTTAAGTCGAAAGAAATGGTTTGATGGAAAAAAAGATGTCAATTTGACACCTCATCAGTCATGACCTTAAAATCATATATGTATGTATGTATGCATATAATCCCTATACATATAACATGACATAAATCCATATATGTATATGTACGAGAGAATGTATGTATACAAGAAAACAATTGCAAATTATATTTGAATATAAAAAGAAAATCACATTCTTCAAGCACTTAAAGCACACCACAAATAGAAGTATATATGCATACTACATTTACAAGAATATAGTGTCATACTACACTTACAACATTAAAATTACAGTAATAATATATATTCATTTCTTTCCCCTGATAAAATAAAACCACTTTTTCTCTTTTCATGTTCTTCATTTTAATTTCACGTCAATCCTTTTAAGGAGCTCTAATAACTAATTGTGAGTCATAAAGAAAGAGATTATAATTGTTAAAAGGAACCAATGATTCATATGAATCAGAGGTAGGTGTTAATTTTAATTTTATGATGTCTTTTGGTTAAACTAAAGGGGCTTCAACTACCATGGCATCCTTGAAGGAGGAAAGTCTTGCATCTATTTCTTCTATTTTATCTCCCAAGAAAACAGTAGATTCCCAAATTGGAATTTGTTGGTTTCCATTTACCTCATTGTTATCAAGGCCATTCTCTAAACTTGGTTCTTACAAAAAATTTCCATCTTTTTGGTTTTGATTTAATTCTATTTTTCTAGGAGGTTGATTTCTAGCATGGGGACAAAATGTTTCAAAATATGGGATTTGTCATACCTCAAAGTTGTGTTCACATAATCCAATATTGGTATGCATTAAATACTTCCATATGAGGATCATTTTGTTTGGAAGACCCTTATTAAAGTCCATCTCAACATAGATACAAGCATATGTGCATAAATTTGCCATAACTCTCTCCTTATTTTATTTTATGTAAGTTCCTAAAGCATTTCCAATACCTCAAAAAATTATAATTACAAAAAATGTAATAGAAAATAAGGAGGATAAACTCAAAGTGGCATTTTAATGCCTAACATAGTCTTAGGACCAAATTCAAGAAACCATAAAGTTATAAAAGACCCTACACTTTCCCAAAATCAAGGACCCTCCTCAAATAGTTACTAATAATGAGCATGATCATAGAAGTGAATAACAACAAAGCCCTTGGAACACAAACAAATCTCACATTTCTTAATTCAAGTTGAGTGAATCTATTGAAACAATGTCGATGGAGGAGGTTAATACCCACAAAGAGATCACACATTTGTCTAAGTCAAGTGAATCCACTTAAACAATGTTGATGTAGGAGATTGATAGCTATTAAATATTGAAGAATATCAAATATTTTCATATATTGAGTGTAAATGGGTTATCTTTGTCATTGTGATTTCCACTAAGGCCACCTCTTCACTATGCTCCAGTATATAAGCACCATGAATAGAAGAAACTTTCAAACAATTTCAACATGCACAATTGTTTTTAACTATATTATTAAATGACATAGGTTTGGAAATTAAAGGAATTCCTCAACCTATATCTTCTTCACCACAAGCATACCAATGAAATTGAGGATGGAATATTTGTCTATACTAAACAATTTGATCCTAAAATTATTTTCCCTCATATATTAATCATTATTGATTCACATAAATCCTTTCTACACACTCTAATTTCTACTTTAGTTCAAATGCAGAATCTTCGCAATGCATCCACAAGCAGGTGATATTTTTAAAATAGGACCTAATCATAATTTAAAATTATCCCTTCTTTTCTTGTGAAACACCAAACACCATGTTAAAATTTCATCAAACGCTTTAACTATAAGCATTTCATCAAACATACCATATATCCTAGATAAACACCTTTTCTTTTCATGTGAGAAATATATTTATATTCCATGTGAGATATTAGAGAAATTTGATCCTTGTTGTTTTTCAATGTATGTCCCTAACTATATCAGGGTACAAAGAGTTGGTTCTCGAGCTACTTTCACTTAGGAATGATCACTCTTACCAACCTAAGTGGCTTCTCATGGTAGAAGAAAAGGGATATACAGAGGATGGGGTCATATCAAGTTGTTTCTTGAGAAAGCACTCATGTGATAGAGGAATGACATGATGGACAATTTCACCTACATCCTTCAATGACTTCCAACAATGGTTGAAGCTCCTTCAACAAATAGTAATTTTAGAGGTGCAACACCCTTCAAGGTACAAGTTAAATTTGGTATCCCCTTATTTGAAGGCCAAATATATGTAAATTCTTTAGAGAAACAATAAAATCTGTTAGAGGGCTATTACTCTATCCAAAATATTCATGACAATGAAAAGATCATCTTCGTGCTCCTAAAATCCCTTCCCCATGTAAAAATTGGTGGGAAAGAAACTAGGAGATCCATAGTGAAGATGAGTCTACAATATTCAAGTTAAGACCCACTTGGGAAACATTTTTTTATGCCATCAAGGAGGAGTTCTACCTTGTGTGTATTATGATGAATAATACACAAAATTGACAACTCTGTTATAGGAGAGAGACTATATAATGCCAATGGCTTTTGGTTTTGAAGTACCTTTGTGACCTACACAAGTACATCCAAACAAATATGGATTTCTTGAACATGTTCTCATTGGGAGTCACTTATCAATACAATGTCAAAATTGAGAAAAAATTGAAGCAGAGGAATAAGTGGGAGTTGGGGTTCACAAATCATTTGCAACAAAGCCTGGAAAAGGTGGTCCAAACTCAAAGAAAAAGAGACAGAGTAAGGAGAGCGAACCTCAAGACAACTAGCCGAAGTCATAGGAAAAGAAGGGCACTAGAAAATAGTGTGAGTTCCACAAAAGCCCTGACACAACATTGATGAATGTCACTCAAAAAAATCATTTTTAGTTGAACTTAAAGAAAATAAATGAATCCCAACTCGAATTTTGATTTGGAATACGATAAAATAAAGTGGATCATCGATGTAGAACCTAGTGCTACCATTATGATTGCAAAGATCCAACAAGAATAGTTAGAGGAGCCTTAGGAGGCAGATCACCTTTTTCATTCACAAATATGGGTGAAGGGGACACCACTACATTTCATTGTTGATAACAGGACTCAAAAGAACCAGATATCCACTTAGGTTATCAAGAGATTGAAGTCTCTCATGATGTGGTCTTTTACATTTTATCATTTAATAAAAGAATTAAGTTGTTTAGGGAATTTTTTGGCGAAATCATAGAAATAATCTTTTGTCGACGCGTTTCGAACCAACCAGTATGGTTCATCGTCAGGACAAGTTGAAGAACCAATCCATCTTGGCTTGTTAAATAGTATTAAGTTCTTTTTATAGTATTATTTCCTTTGCTCACCTAACATCAAGGTGGAAGATTTAGTAAAGTTCTACGTTGTATTATAAAAGAAAGGGAGGATAGTGCTAAAGAAATAGTTTCTTAGAATATTACAGTTTGAATTTATAAGATAAATTACAGTGGGTGGTTTGAAACACGTTTATTTAAGAATATTATAATATATATATATATAATGTTTGTTTAATTAAATAATTATAATTTTAATAATAAATAAGGAGTAATATAATTTATTAACTATCAATATAATTAATATATATGAAAGTGAATTATATTAATTTTAATTTAGGTTTATTATATTAGTTGAAAAATAAATATCAAAATATAATAAAATAAATAATATAAATATAAATATTAATTATAAACATTATTGGAATATAATAGTATATAAATATGTTTTAATTTTATTAAATTTGATATTAAAATAAATGAGTTTGTTTTTAGTGAGGTGGGAAGTTTTTTATGGTAATTTTCCAGTTTAAAATCTCTAAATTTCGCAGGATTTATTGAAATACAAGCTTGATTGGGGAACCCTACAACATTGAAAGTGCTTTAGGGTTTCAGGGTGCCGAATCCATATATACAATCAAAATACCACTTTAAATAACACAAATCAAGATTTCACCTCAAATTTTTAGGCCAAATTCAACCACCTAAAAATCCAAAAAATCACAATAAAACTAAAATATTATATTTTACAATTAATCAATAACTAAATATAATATATATTCAAATCAAAATAAAAACTTAACATCCAATTGAAAACTCTTAAACTAATAATAATAATAAAAAATATAAAAATAAATAACTTTTAAATTACACTTAAATTCAAACATGTTTGCCCACTATAAATGTTTTATAAAGCATTACCCGGACAAATGTGAAAGTTTAAAAAGAAAAGATAGGAAAGAAGACTAAATGTTCAAAACAAAAATGCAAATGGCAGTGGCAGATATTTATCTTTTCGCTCAATCTACGAATGACTTGATAATAGTAAAATACAGCGGCGGTTCGAACTTCCGACCTTAGCTCAGTTGGTAGAGCGGAGGACTGTAGTGGGTATCCAATGCTTCATTGTTATCCTTAGGTCGCTGGTTCGAATCCGGCAGGTCGGAAAATAAATTTTTACTGGAAGCCTTTTTAGCCGAGTTACTCTCCCGTCTTGGAATACATTTACGCATCCGTTGGAAAAATGTGGAGATCCGGCAGGTCGGAAAATAGGGATTGGAAAAATGTGGGAGATCCGGCACGTCCGAAAATAGGTATTGGAAAAATGTGGGAGCCGAGTTACTCTCCCGTCTTGGAATACATTTACGCATCCGTTGGAAAAATGTGGAGATCCGGCAGGTCGGAAAATAGGGATTGGAAAAATGTGGGAGATCCGGCACTTCCGAAAATAGGTATTGGAAAAATGTGGGAGATGGGGCAGGTCGGAAAATAGGGTCGCAGTTGTTTATAATGTGATTTTTTGAAAGTTTTTTTGGTGGGTAATTTCTTCCGCCGTCACCGGAATCTCCAAAAAATCGTATTATTGACAACTCTATTTTTTTCTGAGTTGTGCGATCATTGAAATCACAAGTTTGATAGGTAATCCCTGTATATAGACCAAAAACTCCAAAAAATCACACTAAAAACAACGCCATTGTCTTTAAACCTTTTCTACTGAGTTAATTTTCCAGCCCTCCACATGACTATAATAACAATTAATCCAGATACATTATACAAGTTTCTCATTAATGTTTTAATAATATTTATGATGTCTTTTATATAATAAATAAAAAAATATTAATAAATTATATAAAACGTAAATTCAACATTTTAATAATATTTATATAAGTTTCTACTCAGCGTCAGGTCCCACAAAACTATAATAGCAGTTAAATGCAGGTACATTATGCGAAATAACAAGTGTCTCAGTAATGTTTTAATAATTTATGGTATCTTTATATAATAAATAAAGAATGCAAAATAAATTAAATAAAACGTAACTTAAATTTAATAATATTTATGATAGGTTTTCTTACATTCAAATAAAAAAATGGTTTTTCTTTAATAAATGAAAAAATTAAAAGAATATTTATGTTATCTTTTATATAATAAAATAAAGATCAAATGCAAAATTAATTAATTAAAACGTAAAAATAACATTTTAATAATATTATGATAGGTTTTTTTCAACTTTAGGAAATAAAAAATTATTTTTTTATATTATTAAAATGAAAATCTTAAAGAATGTAAATATCCACAACATTTAATAATATTTATGATAGGTTTTTTCACTTTCCGAAAGTAAAAGAATGTTATTTATTATTTATATATTATGTTAAGTTTTTTAACGGAGTATTTAAGTTTTTGTTGCACTCAATTTAGATGTTATAATGTTTTGTTTTGTCTTGTTTTGTAAATATTTTGACCAAGTCAAATTAAATAAAAATTAAAATAAAAGTAAAAATAAATTTAATAACCCAAAAACATTTTTATCTGATCAAAATAAAATAAAAATAGAAGAGCAAAATATCCTTAAAATAACAATAACTTCATGGTATTGACCCATAGCAAAATAGCTTTTAAATAACAATAGTTTCATGGTATTGGCATATGGTATTCATGTGGAATATAGCTTATTTAAAGGGGAAAGGGATAAAATCTTTTGAGATACAAACTTTTTTAAAAATGAAAATAAATTTGATCTCTCCTTTTAATAAATCCAAAATTAAAATAAAATTATAGAAATTAAATGTTTTAACTCCATATAACATAATTTTCTTAAAAAAAAAACAAAAATCACTTTAATTTAGTTTTTGCTTTTAAAAATGAATTAATAAACCATTTCAATCTTCTTCTTCTAATGTCTATAATGAAAATAATAATGTTAAATGTAATAACTATTGATAAAAAAGTAATAGCAAAAAAAATTTGAAATATAAAACTAAGACAAACTAATTCAATCTCATTGGAAAATGATGATGTCTATAATGAAAATAATAATGTTGAATGTAATAGCCATGGATAAAGAAGTAATAGCAAAAAAAACTTTGAAATATAAACTAAGGCAAGGGTTTTCGAGTGGTCTAAACCAATTCAATCAGGCAAGGGTTTTCGATTAGTCTAAACCAATTCAATCTCATTAGAAAATGATGATGTCCCTCGTAAAAATAATAATGTTGAATGCAATAGCTATGGATGAAGAAGTAACAACTAAAAAAAATGAAATATAAAACGAAGGCGGAGTAGTCTAATGGATATGCTATTTGCAACCATTTTTTGTTTATTATTTCTAAACATAAATATATTTTTAGATATGAAATTTGCAATTTTTATTATCTAAAATTTGTATTTATTAATTCAAATTTAATTTCTATTATTATTAATCCTAAAAATAATATAATTAATCATATTATTTTTTCATTAGTCATAGTTTACAGCCTTTCATCTTTTAACTTATTAGTTCCTGCTGGGACTATTAGCGTTCGATCCGTCGTTGATTCTCTATTAATTTGGGTTGACCAGAACATTTTATTGATGTTTTTCGTTTTTACCTAAAGTTTTATTTTAAAACCTTTATGTTTCTTGCTTTTTATCCAAAGTTTTATATTTGGGGTCTTATTGCCGGGTTGGTGAATTTCCAAATCCAAAAAAAAAATTTAACCAAAGTTTAAAGGGCTTGTTGCTCATTTACCTTTCTGAATTTTAGTTGGTAGGATATGGCTCATTTACTTTGCCACTTGGATTACATGCAATTGCTATCCACGCGGTATCAGGACGTTTGGTAGTTCATCCGCCATCACATGGTCGAGGTAAGGTGCCTTTAACTCTGGCGGTCCGTTCTGTACGTGGCTGGCAGTTTGTTTCAGCACTGTGGGTAGTCCTGCTACCATCGATGGTGATGATTTCGCCTGGCTATCCAACGGCTAACACCAACCCACGGTTTTCAACCTAAGCCTCGTTCAGGATAGTGGAATTCATTTGCAAGTCGGTTCACTGAGGTTCCCGCAGTGCCAGCTCTGGTAGGCAGAACTCATGCCGCTCAGGTTGTCAACTTCTCCATTCCGTTTCCACCGCTGGCGACACCAGGCTTCCTGCATCCTTCAGGTAAACAACTTGCAGTGAAGTTGTTTCTTTTTTTTTTTTGAGATTCTACACATTAGCTACACCTCTATTTTGTGTTATTCGTGACCTCGTTTGCATTCTTTGGTTGCAGAGTTTGGGTCTCAAAAGTGAAGGTCTGTTGCAACATTGAAAGCTGTTCATGGCTCTACTCGACCCAGGTAGGTTCCCAACTCTTAGCCACTGCGTCCCCTCATCTACACTGTTATAATTTGGTTTCTAGTTCACATACTGACACAGTCTTACTTTGTTTCCTACCCTGGTTGTGGATACAGGTTGGGCGCCTACTCTGCTTTAAGGAAGTCCTCATTGCACCGGGTCGAGGGTTCCAGGTATGCATTTTTCATTCGGCCGCCCTCAATGGAAAGTCTCCGTTCATTACTCTTTGGACGGTTAGCTAAGGGTCTCTTCGACTGTTTCTCTGCCGAGTTGTATGGAAGCTCCTAAGAGCAAGCTCGGGTTTCCCTTGTATAGCTTTACTTCTTTTGTTATAAGAATTCTTTGGCATTTGGTCATGGTTTCTAGTACCAGTGCTAGGAGTACGCAGTGGTGGATCTATTGGGCAACTTAACTCCAATCTGTTGCGAAACCGTGGAGGCTTATATTTGTGTGTGGTTGTCGAGAAAACCATCGTGGATATTTGTAACATATAACTCAAGGACTATCCAATGCACGGTGAAAATATCTTGTTCAATACAGTGAAAATCTATGCCCTATAAATTTTATATCAACTAGTACAACGAAGAGAGATTCCTATGCGAAGCCCAATTTTTTATCTACTTTTGTAGTTAGTTGTGATGGTTTTCGTCAGTACTTTGAATATCGTTTCCTGGTGAATTATGCAATACCCATTTGACCACCTATGGTCATCATTCGGGAATGGATCCATTTACATAGATTCTTGTGTTTGACGAGAGACGAGTTGCAAAAGCAGCAGCAGGAAGAATGGATCCACCGAGGGAGTAGAATATGTCGACAGGTCATGGAGTGTGAGCTTGGACGGGGGACTTGTTCAGGAAGAAGGATACACCTCTCTCAGCACATATCTGAGGGCATACAAGATTGGGCAATACGTGGATATTAAGGTCAATGGTTCAATTCACAAGGGTATGCCTCACAAGTTCTACCATGATCGCACGGGTGTTGTCTAAAACATTACCAACCGGGAAATCGTCCTCGAAATGGTTCTACATTTTATTTTATTTCCCTCACATTTGATCTTTTTCCATTGAATTTTGTTTCCCTGTAAAACGAGTTTTGAGTGTGTTTTGAATCTAACGGAAGTGGATCCTAGTGTATTTATTTTTATAGTCTTTGTTTCACTATTCCTTGTCTTTTTCAATTTGATGTATTTTGCCAAAGTGCATTTATAGTATTTTAGGTTTGTTGTCGGTGCAGTTTTCAAATAAATAACGAAAAAATCTTCGATTAGCTTATCAACTTCTCATTAAATGTGTTGTTTTATTTTATTTTGACAAAACAGAACTGCGTTATTGCAATAAGTTTTTGCTCCATTATTAGTACTTAAATTTACATTTGGGTTAAACATGACTATATTTTCTTTCCTCTTATAAGTGTGTTTTTTTTCAGAAAAAAAAAACTAAGGTTTATAATCAGGTTTTTTTAGATTTATATGTTAGCATCCTTGTACACGACTCATCATACTTAAATCGATGAATTACGCGTAACCAAGTTGTGTTTAACCTGCAGTTGAGGTTGTTAACGCCATCAAATCAAGCTCCGAAAGCAAAGTTGGATTTATGATCCTTGTTATGTAATCAAGTGGGACGCAATAGGCACTAATAAAAGCTCTTCCGTTATAAGGATTTCAGAAATGTAAGCTGACTTTTCATTTTGACGTTTTTCTAATTTTAGCGCAAATTGTAGGAACTTACGAATTCATAAAAATTAAAAGAAAAAACCAAAAAAAGAAAAAAATCACGAATGAATCTTACTGGATCCATAGAAATCGGGTTCAATGAACTGACGGGTAGATAGTGTAGTCGGGTTCACAAAAGTCGGTGTGTGAGGAAGTTTCGAAGCGGACCAAGGCCCGACCCCCCACTTCATAGTAGGGTCCGACCTCCAATTAGTTTGAGTGGGGTTGATATATATATATATATATAGATAATTCAGTTTCAGTGGGGCTGATATATATAATTCTTGAAAAGTCCGGGTGCATAATTCTTGAAAAGTCCGGGTGCAACGAATTTGGATGATAATGAGGGTGTAATCATCCTTAAATTTCTGTAGATTCATGTCCAGGAAAAAGTGTATTTTGGCTTCCTCCCATCAGGGGTAAGCATACTGTAAAATAAGAAAGTACTGAGAGCCTGACATGACAGAACCTTAACCGAAATTATCATTTGTGAAATAAAGACTCAAAGCTTTTGAACCAATCAATCAGAGCCTAAATAAATAGAATTTTAAAAGTAAATTATTTATGTTTTGTGATGTGGAATTTGCAAAATGTTTTTTATTTTTAATTTTAGTGGACTCTAACACCACTTTCAATAGGGGAAAGTCATTATAAGGAACAAGCTATTGGCAATGGGGCAAGCAACAAGTAATAAGGCCGGGCAAATATAAAGCTACAATAAAATAATATATGGCATTCGTCTCCACGATTTTCAACAGAACAATAGGTAGGAACAAGTGCAAGGGTGTATTTGCGTTAAATGGACTGTGAAGTTAAATGGACTGAAGTTTCTCTGTTCATGGATAATCAGATTCGGCCAACTGTTGGTGGATAATTGCTACTATTGATTGACTACACTGCACAGTTTGCAAATGTATCTTGTATTTAATTTTTTTTTTATTCTAAATCCGCTTAAAGCCACAAGCTTAATAACACTCTACTAGATCCCTTTTGACTCCTTAAGGTTGGGTTGTTTAAAATGCCCTACTCGAGGGTTTGTAACACCAGGGTGTTAAATTCTGGCCATGCCCGAGAATTCTGTCTGGCCTGCTCAGGCTCAGATGCCGCCGCTCTTGAGTGGCTGTCCCACAGCACTGTAACTCAACCCTGGTTACAACGGCTCGGGCTCTGTCTCATAACAAGTCTTGGTTTTGTCATTCAAGATTCGTCTTTGATTCGGAAGGACGTCAATTATATTTCGATGTCACATGTGAATTAGTTAAAATGTATACTTACCATGCTCCCTAATTTTTCTATGCCATGCATAGCTTCTTGCTATACTTTTAGGCATGATTTTTTAATGTGGACAATATTCTTTTCCTATTTGTTTTCTGTTGTTGTACGTCTTTACCACGGAGTTTCCTAGCCTGGCTAATACAAAACCCCGGGTAGCCAGATGTTTGGAGATAGGGCACTTGTAAACATCAATTTAATTTAAGATCAATTTAATTTAAGGTTGAATCTGACGTTCTTCACTTGTCTCGAACAATTTAGCTAACCACCCACCCGTTTGCCCGAAAAATCTGTCATTTGCACTCCTCCCCGGCGGTGAGATGGCTCTCCAAAGCACGGCGTCTTTGGACCAGGCATAGCAGGTAACTCTTGAATTTTCACTTTTACGGCTCCCCTCTGTAAGAGGGTTCAAAGTGATTAAGATATTGTTCGAAGATCGTTGAGACTAACCTCTCGTCTTCTTCGTAGATAATCTAAATCTAGAAGTGTTCATGGAGAATCCCATTCTAGAATTCAATTCTGCACCAACACAATCCCTGAAGCATGTTAACCACTTCCGTCTCCTGTAAAGTTCAAACCAAACCAGCAGACATGTTTCGCCGCACATAGAAGAAAAAGGCGCCATCTATATGTGGAGCCTCAGCTGCCTATAAATTAGGAGGAAACCCGTCAGAGTCTCCATCAATTCGAGAAGCTTGGTATGTACTAACAGCGTTTAAGTAGCAAGATAGAAGGATTTTGCGAGTGTTGTGAGTGAGAATATTAAAGATTCATTCTTTCTATTGCGAGTCTGGGAAAAAATGTCTATTGTGGCACTAATTTGGTGTGAACAGTTGCAGAAGCTGCGTAATCGCAACTCACAAAAGGAGGAGCAGAGGCAGGGAGTTCCGAGTACTGAGCAACCGGCGGCGTTGACATCGCAGTTCACAACTCATCCGCTGGAGTTATTGGTAGGAGTGCAAAATAATACTAACTCTTTTGTTGCTGCTCAATTCGAAAGATGGTTTTCTCAATCTGTTTCATCACCCTCTTCTTCGGCCATCTATAGCATGATGGATTACTTCTGTCCTTGATCCATTTCCTCTGTTCCTACGCGCTCTGTGTCTGCCATGTATTTAAATGATTTGGGTGTGGATGGAAGTTATAGTAGTTATGTTGTACATATGTCTATAGGTTAGTGGGATGGGAGAGCGATGCGACAAACCTTCTATTGAATATCATGATTTTGTAATTTTCTTTCGAGAGATTAACCGTTTGTATAAAGTAAATTTTATAATTCAGAAACCCTAAATACTGAATTTACAAGGGAAGTCTGCCGTGCTTAATTTTATCAATTTGATTCTGGGTTCCATGAGACAATCTTCCCTCTTTCTTTTCATTTATATTTTTTTCTCATTAGTTCTAATGTTTTCTCGTTATTTTAAGTTTTCTCGTTATTTATAAAAGGAAAGTGGGATATTTTTCCACATCGATGAATGGTGTTTCCATCCTCTCTGAAAATGAATTCCCTTAACTCAAAATAAAATCTTAATTGGAGTGTTTGATGGGTACCTCATCCCAACCATTTACTGCATGTAGG
>APFE031446078.1:17750-28302 GCA_000404065.3 Pinus taeda | reverse complement strand
GTAAGGGCACAATAATAACAATAGTGGACTTCTATGGGGCACAATAGTAACAATATGGGCACTACATGGGTACATCAATATAATAAGTGGATTGTACTAATAACAATAAGGGGTTACACTAGTAGTATAGGGGCCTAACAGAAACTAACCATGCAGATAGAAGAGGACGTGGGAGAAAGAAGAAGAATCAAGATTTGGGAAGAGTAACATACATACAAGAGATCATTTCAAAAGCTAAAGAAGAATTATCCGCTTAAGGAACAACATCTAAGAATAAAGGATCAGGTAAAATTTCTTTACAGAGGCAAATATCTCATGAGTCATCTGTGTTGGGTGCACATATTAAGGAGGTGGAATTTTATGAACCTTTGATCTTAGATAAAAGAAAAAGAGTTTCTAGTCCATCTGTATCAATAGAGGAAGGATATAAAGGCTTGTTAGGAGGACAAGGGGACATGGGTGAAAATTATTTAGAATCATGTCCAGAAGAATGACCACCTGATCATTGCATCCTGGATTTAGGTAGTCTTGTGAAACAACCTATTGGACACTCTGTTGCAAAGGGTGTTGTGAAATCATTAGGATTACTTGGATAGCCTGAATATTTTGGACAACTTGAACATCTTGAACAACCCTCATCATAAAAAATATAGCAATCTCCTCCATTAGGGGGGTGACCTGTAACGATTGTACAAAACCCTCAAGATTTTAGGAAGAACCAAATGGAAGGTAGCTCAATTACCACCTTTGAGTTCTCCATTGGAAATCTCCAGGGACAGGGCCCAATGAAGAAAATCCCTTGTCTGCATTTACTACTTTTCAGGGTATAATTATTGAATATCTAGATACATTTATCTTTGAATTTTATGTCCTTTGTAGGAGGTATGATTACACCATTGATGAACATAAATTAAATTTTTTCCCAACTACATTAAAGGGAGCTACACTAAGATGGTTTATGGGACTTAGTGGGGCATCCATTACCTCCTAGGATGGGATGAAGAAGACATTTTTATAAAAGTATTAGGACTGTCGTGTTTCGAGAGATCAAAGGGAAGAGATATTTAGGATAACTCAAACAATAAATGAAAACTTGGAAGAGTATGTTGAGCACCTTTAGTACAAGTTGTAGATATCTCAACATAGCAATCTGAACAATGAAATAGTTAAAACAATTTTGATTAGAGGAATGTAGGATGACTGCCTTGACATGCTAAATCTTTAGAGAAATGAGGTATATCCAAGGAACCATATGAAGAAATTGTTCAACTTTGTTGAAGGAGTTCTAGAGGATCAAGAAGAAACAAGACTATAACACATGGTGCTTCTACCAAGATTTTAAAACTAGTTAGTAGTTGGGAAACACGAGCATAAATTGGGATCCTACTGGAGAATTTCAAAACTAACATTATGAGATTGTTATCCTCTTATCTTGATGTGTCAAAGGTGAAACAAAAATATATTTAATTATAACAAGTTTAGGCCATATTCTTCTCTTGAAGTAGGAAGAAACATCCTTTTAGGGTGTGCCCACTTAATAGTTGTAATATAAGGAGTGGATAATTCTACAAAAGCATGCCCATCATTACCTATATTAAAAAAAATTTATAAGGAGATAAGGGAAGATACTGAAGCAACAAATTTTATTGGAACCGAGAAGTCCTGGAAGCCTCGACCATCAGGTATGGTGCAAGAACCATTCTCTTCTTTTAATTCTTGGTCTAGAATGTATATTCCTCAACAAATTCCCCAGTAAATGCAATACTTAGTAGCTCCATGGAAACCTCCTAATCCCCTTTGGTTCAATACCCCACACCTTGGCCTTAGTGGTCTTATCCCTCATGGCCTCAGCCATGGAAAGGGACTATTCTCCCTAACCAAATTCTTGTTCAACTTCCCTCTAATGTGCCTATGGGTGTTTCTCCATTACACCCCCATATACTTGTACAACCCAACCCTAATCCAAATAATAAGGTACTGCAACAAGTTGAAATGCTAATTCTCCCTACTTATTATATCTCACGTGTGGACTGTAATGAAATACAATTAGGAATAGGAAGGATCATAAACCCCACTATTTCCCCTATCATTATAGAAAATGAGGAAGAAAATCCACCAAGAGAAGAAATATTAATTCAAGGATATTTAGAAAAACAACAAGATATAATAGTCGATGTTATTGCTGGCACTAGAATAGTTGATGATACTCATGAGGTTGTAACAATTGGTGCTACTGCTAATGCCATTGTGACAACAATGATACCTCAGATGTCACTGTAACAACTTACATTATCCCGATTGTGATACCTATAACAACTGCTAATAACGAGACTTATTTGCAACCCACTTATCCTAAAAGATTAACTGAAGTCAAAACTACTCCTCAATCTTAATCTAATTTCTTGAAGGAGTTGAAAAACTTGCATGTCTAGATTCCCTTACTTCAAGAGATCTAAGATGTTCCAGTTTATGCTAAAACAATTGGAGAATTATGGGTCAAAAATCCAGGTAGGATACCTCAGGATCCACTTGGTGGGCTCCAGTATTGTAGCAATAATGCTACAACTCTTGGGACTCCCTTCTTTACTTTTATCAACCCAGTAGTTCGTAACAAACTTGGAAGTGACGGTGCTATATGCACAAGTACTAGCTCTTTCCGCGGCTGTCACTTGGTCAGCTGGCACAAGTCCTATAGGAGCTTAAGCCAACTTCTATGAGCTCTGAGAAGAATCTTTTTAACTGATGGATGGAAGCTAACTCAAAGGAATCTAATCTACTTGCGGAAAGAAACTGAAAAGCTGAAAGGAAATGCAAACCCTAGCAAACCCTAGTTTTACTAGCTAGCCCTATTGATGCAAGAAAGAGGATGAAAGCTACTGAAAGAGATGCCATTGACTTCTAGGAAGGTGAAATGCATGTGTCTAAGCTACTTCTACAGTAAAATTTGAAAAAAAAACATCTTTTTGTATTTTTGAGTAAGTTGTCAGAGTTATCATGCATGTACTTTAACTGGTTTTTGACTATGCAGAGGTGGATTGGCGAAAGGAAATTCTTGCAGGAAGTTGGGAAGGTTAGAAGAGGGCCTAAGGGGTCCCTAGCACCCTTCCAGAGAGTTTCACAGTGTTCAGATATCAAGAAACTGCTTTCGTGAGCTTCTATAGGAAGTCTGCAGGGGTTCTACAGGTGTTCTGTAATTTCTACAGGATGTTCAGAAAGGGGATTTTGGAGGGTTGATGGAGGAAGAAAGGTGAAGAAGTGGGTATGGAGGTGAGATAAGGGTGTGAGGAGGTCCAGGAATTGGTGGATGGAGCTGAGGAGTGATGAGGATGGTTGGATTTGTTCAAGGAGGAGTAGAGCAATGTTGCACAAAAATATGGGAATTAGGGCAAAGCAAGCAAATGTGGAAAACGTAAGGCAAGAATCCGAGTTAGAGGATGAAGCAGGCGGGATTGATGGAGTACGAGTAGATAGAGAAGTATTACAGGTTCTCTGTAAGTTATTTCTCAAATTGAACAAACAAAGACTCGGAAAATCAAGGACCTAGTTACTTTAACCTAGTCTGACCTAGATAACAGTAAAGAAAATGAACGGAAGTTTATTTGCAACAAAATCATGTGAAATAACTATGCAACTAAGCAATCATGAACATGAGCATGTAACCACAACTGGTATCAACTTCTGCAAATGAGAATCTAACACTAATAATTGCATGATGAAGCAAAGACAGTGTTTTTGGTGGCAGCAAGGACACCTTAGTCCCAGCTCATGGTCCCACTGAGGGAGAGGTGAGATCAGAGGTGCTTGATAGCCTTTTTCTGAATATCTTCTCTATTATTAACCTATCAAATCAATCTGAACATGAAAAGCCTTTTCAATCCTCAACAATGATCTAGGTAACCAAGCAAGATTTTAATCTACTTAACATAAATTATTTTGCAAAAACATTAAAAACAAATAACAGTACACGAAGGAAGCCTTGGCACTTGGGTTGGGCCCAAACCCAAGAGCTACAGGCTCCTAAGAAAAGCTCAGAACTAATGCCAAATAAAGCTGCTTTCCATTACTCAAAAATAACCATGTCACAAAGAAAGTTGTACAACAACAACTACAAAATGAGTTGAGAAAATAATAGCACTATAGTGCAAAATACAACTGTTCAAAAAAAACTTATGAAGGTTGGAAGCCTTCCTATTTATGCACTACGAGGGTCTCCAACAACCCTCCTTAACTCAAGGGGCTCAGCTGCTCAAACTGCCAGTGATCAGTCACTTTACACAAGACTGCTCGGCTGCCCTTAGGAATCTTTTTCAGTGGCCTGCTGAACTCCAAGCTAAGGGTGGAAATTTCGAGGAAGGGGCCATTTAATGCAGGAGACACCCTTCCTACGAATCCTCACCCTTGTTCCTTCATGCTTGGCTGTCATCTGGCTCATAATTGCTTGGCCTTGGTCCAAAATTTGTCCAAAAATCTTCAATAACCATGTGTTAGCCTTCTTGGTCAAGTGACTATTCTCATTCGTTCAACTAACATAAATATACTAAAAAAACATGCATAAACTATGAAAAATGGTGGATTGACGAAGAACAGTTAGGCAACATGAGCCCAATAAGTTACCCAATTCCGAGGCTCATCATCACCCCCCTGCTAAATGGGTTGCTCATCCTCTGGGCAACTAATCCAGCTCATCATCCTTGATTGCCTTGGCCGCCTCTCTCACATCCCAGGCCTCCAAGGTGATATCTTCTTCACGATCATGAAATCCTGCTTTTCTTTCCACTTCTTCCCACTGCCTGTGTTCCTCCTCTTCTTTGACTCCTTCCAGCAGCCCCAAAAGCAAGGGAGGACTGAACTTGAAGCCAATCTAGTTGGCCTGAAGATTCTGCATGGACTGTTTGTAGAGGGGTACTCTTGTCAAGGTCTCCGTCATCCTTGTTGGGGAGTGGTATTCTCTTATTTTTAGACTGTGGGATAGTGTGTTCCATCTCCATGTGCAAGCATGCACACAATTATCCCCCAACAGTCTCTCCATGTCCTCAAAATGGGCTATGGCTTGAGCTTGTCGTTCAATGTAATCTGGTAGGGCCTGAGAGTCATTGGCCAAGTGCTGGTGGGTGTATATTAATGCTTAGGGATCCTTCGGCTTTGCTCTGATCATTAGTGGTTCCTTTAGTTCCCTATCCATAACATTTCGGACCTTTGCTACTCTCTTTTCTTCATGATTTAGCCAAGAGGCCATGGCCATAAGTTGCACATCTCCTACCGCAGCGTTGGGGTCCCACAAATTCATGTTCGGAAGGGCCAAGTTGTGTAGGTAGAACTTTGATAATTTGGCCTTGTCCTCTGATGAGCTACTGTCACATAAAGCCATGAATTGATAGTAGTTTTGAAATCGAGTGGTGCACCTTTGGGCCAAGGTGTTAATATGGAACTGCAACCACTAATCCTTAAGGTATAAGGCATATGATTTGGCAGGTTGCCTACACTGCATTGCCTCCACTGCCCAGCTGGCCATGCAGGCCAGTTGGGCCTCCTTCTCTTGTACCTGTTGCCTTAGAGATTGTATCTCTTATGCTGCTTGCAATTCCTTCTCCTGTAGCTGTCTAGTTAGTGCCTCAATTTCAGCCTGTAGCCCATCTCTTCTCTGTTGTTCATCAAGGGTTTCTTTGTCTGCTGTGGGATTTTCCTGTTGCCGCTGTTCTCCCAAGGTGTGGGGCCTGTCTTCCTTATAGTGTCCCTGCAGCTATAGATGCTGTTTAAGCAGCTCATTTTCTTCCTGTAGCTTGGCCCGCTGACTGTTTTCCACATGCCTTACCATAGCCAATTCCTTTCTTGTCTCCTTGAGTTGTTCTTCCAGGGGACCTATGTCTGCCACACCCTTGGACTTGGCGATCTTCATCCAAGTGGGGTCCTCACTCTCTCTTCTTCTAGTGCAAAGAAAAGTGGCACTGTGAATTTTTGGGGAATTATATTTCCGGCCTCTAACAGGTTATAGTAGGAGCCCAAGCTAGGCTGGGGGCTTGGTTCAAAAATGTTCTCAGTGTTTTCTTCTTCCTGTGATGATTTAGCTGCCTTTTCCTCCAATTCCTCGATCTCCTTTAGCCTAGCCAGCGTTTCCTATAGAACTGTCTTAGCTTCCTATAGAGATGTCTTTGTGTCCATCATTTCAATCCTTTCTCTCCAGGTGGATGTTCTCGGGTTTACTCGTTCATACGTGATGGGTGCCTTTGAAGGAGACTTTTCCTTTTGTTTAGCTGTGGTGTCCTCAATCGTAATTGGCTCCTTTGACTGTGGCTAGGGTCTGCCAGCTTTTATCCGTGTGCTCCTTCTTGCCTTAAAGTACATGGAAGGCTCCCTTTTTTGCTTCCCTTTTTGTTTTGGGTATGTGCTTAAGGCAGCCAGCACAGCTGCTGCCTCCCTAGCCAAAATCTCAGGTGATTTCTCCTTTTGCTACTCTGTTTTCATGCTTCCTATAGAAAGTCCTGTGTCAACTGTTTTCATGCTTCCTGAAGAAACTGTTTTCATGCTTCCTGTAGAAAGTCCGGTGTCAACTGTTTCGGTCTACTTGGCTAGATGTGTCTTTCCTTTTAATTTCTGTGTGGTTGCCTTAGTTGTGCCCTCCTTTGTGTGGAATTTTTCAGTCCTCTCTGCTCTACTGTGCAATCGTTTCTCCCTGGGTGTTTGTGCCATTGTTCCTCCCATAGTTTTAGGCTCAGCAATTTGGCCTTTTCTCTGTTCCTCTTTCTGTCCTTTTTGTGTCTATTTGCCCTGTGTTTCTTTACCACCGGTTTTCTCTCTTGCTTCAGTGTGTTCCCCTTCCTCACTGCTGGATGAGGTGAGTTCCTCAGCCAGAATTCAAATATCGTCATCTCTGGACATGTTTCAGAAAATCTCCCAAGAGAGGGGGACAGTGTAGGTGTGGAGGGCATCTTCCACTAAAAGCTTGATGAGCCCATGATGGGCTAACTGATCTGGTGTCCCTTCCTTCAATTTTGTGCCACACTCAATTAATGATTGCAGAAGAAAATAGGGGATGCTCAACTTCTTTTCTGGAGGTAAATCCATCCCATGTCTTAGTTCACTCAACAACCTGAAATGATAGTCGTAGACAATGTTGAACCTCCCTTCACAGGTAATGTATTTCATGATTTGGAAACTAACTTCGCTCCAAAAAGGATGTAAGCTGGCTCTCCGGACCCCATTCTTGTCTTCTGCAGGATGTTCCTCGGGTAGGAAGAATTCTTTCTTGGCTTTTTGGCCCAATGCCCTCTCCTCTTAGCTCCAAGGTATCCCTAATGGCAGACCAATAACTCGACTAATGAGCTCAGGGGTAAGCTTTAGGGTCAACCTCTGAAATTCACTATGGCCCGTGTCTTTAATTTAGGTTGCAGGGACATTAAGAATTCGTCCGTTATCTCATCGTCATGACCGTGAATTTTGTCACAAAAGGTCATCCAATTGGCACGGGTGAAGAGGTTCACCACCTTAGGATGCTCACTTAATTTACTGGGATCCGAGGGTTCTTTCCTGATAAACCCCCCTGGCATGGTGAGAGTGCTTTGTTTTATGCTCTGATCAGAAAAGGGAATGATGTTTATGGTTTCCTCCTTTGAACTTCAACAAAGGATCTCTCGAGTGTTTAAATTTTAATTTGCACCAATTCCCTGGTTTTAAGGCTGTTGCTACCCAAAACTCGGCTGTCCGTGTATAAAAGGAAGAATTGGGCTTCCACAGACAGAGTACATAGCTCAATTTTCATCCCCAGCATACATACAACCATGTAAATTCAAATTCTTCATACACAGGTTGTCCTTTATCTTTTCTACAAGAGAAATTTTTTAACAGGAACCGTGGAGGAGAATTTTGACGCAGAACTGACTGAAAGATTCCGTGCAACACACAGGCAAACTTCTATTTTTGACTCATAGGCAGACTTGTCTCTGATCCTCCAATTCAAGATAGTTCAATTCACCACTTTTTTGAAACATACCATACATGGAAGAATATTTTCGAGCCTACCACTCTCGGAACTCTAAATTCGATGAAGAAAAGTCTAGGCTTCCCTGCTCTGGAAAACTATGCCATACTTCCTGTAGAATTCTTGCCGGCTTTTGTAGAATGTCACTGTGTCTCTGAACAAGCCCGGTACACGGGAGATTTTTGAAACAAGCCAAAAAGCTCGGTGGAGGACAACGAGTTAACAGATCGTGGAAGCAGAGGATGCATACTTCGGCCAAGGATGTTACAAGTGCAAATGAATAGCAAGTGGTGAGAGTCTTCAGCCGAGCATATTTTAACTATGGCGCAATTCGTGGCGAGGGGGTGAGGTGGCCAAAACGAACCGTTAATCCAACGTCGCTACCATCATTTCTCTGCGTGTCCCTGGACACCATCACCTCCCCTCTGCCATTAACCGCCGCCACCACTGCCAATCTCGATGATTTTCCTCGACTGGACACTCCACATGTGTTGGATGCATGGCTCGTTGGCAATTTTGAATGTAACTGAGCTTGTTCAGATCCCACGAAGCCACCGATCCCGTTCAATCCGAACCATTTTCATAGACATGCAGTTTTTGAAATATAGTTTATGCAATTGACGAATGAGTTTAGACACTTACCTGCGTGGCCATGGACGCGTTATGCAGACTTTTGGCCTTGGAACCACTGGTTTGCTTGCTGCTACCTCGTGCACGAGTGCTAGAACCCATTCTTTCATTTGTTGGTGCTATATGCATGGGTTTTGGAACCCGATTCTTTGGTTGTAAACGTTGCATGCACAAGTTCTGTTGGGTTCCGACCACCGAGGATGTTCTCACGTCCAAGAGGAGCCTTTTGCATGTTCCCTGTGTTGATTTTGACTGTCCTTGCCTCTAGAGTATGTGCTCCAGAGGGATCAGCTGCTACAGGATTCCTGTAGGATGTCCTGTAGCTGCTTCTCCGCCTGGGATGCAGGCTAAACGAGCAGGGCTATATTAATGACGAGGGTAGGATTCGTTGATGAAGAGTCTAGATGGAGCTTGGACAGGTAGAGTGTGTGAGAATTTGTTGCTTGATTTGTCACTTAAAAATTCTTGCAATCAATTTGAGGCAAACAGGGTTTCTTGTGTGACTATGCAGGAACACATAACCAGGTGGGTGATGAAGGTGGAAAGAGATGGAACAGGGTTCCATATGGTGATGGGTGGAAATAGGGGTGGCTGTAGGCCTAACAAATAGATTCCAATCTTCATATTCCCTTCCAAAATCGAATTTGTCTCGCCTGAAGGTTCTACAAGATGTTTCCTGTAGAAATACAAAACTTCCTGTAGAAAGCCCAGAACTTCTTATAGAAAGTGGAATCTCGACCTGAATGTGATCAAATATTAGGAAAGACGAGTGGCCATGGAGGGAGTGTCTGTAGGGATGTCCTATAGCCTGGTACGGACCCCTATCCTCATTTTGCGCGACCTTCCTTACCTACAAT
The DNA here is from genome assembly GCA_000404065.3 of Pinus taeda. NCBI lineage: Eukaryota > Viridiplantae > Streptophyta > Pinopsida > Pinales > Pinaceae > Pinus > Pinus taeda. The sequence goes on along the minus strand of APFE031446078.1, from coordinate 18,840 downwards.
GTATTCCCTGCAACCTGCAATTATTTTACAGAGATTAGGCCTTTTTTTTTTTTTTTAGAGATAGCTGGGGCACTGTTGAGCCTCAAACCTGCACTCATTTACCCATCCTCCCAATAGCCTTTTCCTACTCATTTCCTTCTTTTGTCATCATTTCCTTCATCAACTTGTTCAATTCATTGCATTATAGGAATTTTTAACATGATTTTCTAATTGTGCTAATGATTGACTGTTGGTTTATATTTTTGGTTCAAATGCTGCAATTTCGCAGCTGATACAGGATTTCCGCAGTCGATCTCTGATTCCGCAGCCAATCCAGATTCCGCAGCCATTTTCTTGTTTTCTATGATCCAGGTGTCCTCTAGAGGAAAGAGCCACATGGGCAAGTTTGTATGACTGTGTACATGGTGCGTGTGCTGTCAGCTCAGCCAAACTGGCCGTCTACACCCCTGGTCAACGTGGAGGTAACTCTGGTCAAATGGCAAGGTTGCAAACGGTGGCACGGCTCTACGTGTTCAGGTGGAGCACGAAAGTCACAGCTGGCCTCTTCTTTAGCCACGAAGACTGCAGGGGACAAGAATCCAACAGCGGATTTATCAACCATGATGACCGTTTCCTAAATCCGTGCACGCTGCTGCTGAACGTGTCTTTTTCATAGCTTTTAGTTAGCTTAGTTTACGCACAGAACAGTTTGTGTTCCTGCTATAAATAAAGCGTTTCTACACGCTGATTAGTGAGTTTTTGGAAGTTATTATTTTTCTGTTGTAAACTCTGTTTCAAGACTCTTTTACATAGCGTTTACGCACCCCATTGTATTTTGTTATCTACTGATTTAATACCAAGAAGACAGTTCTATTCTTACCTGCGTAGCTGATCTTTTTAATTGGTTGAAGTGGATGGAGGGCCCCTGTTTGCTACAACCATTGTACAGTAGCTTTTAAATTTGCTTTCCTGAATTCCTTTTTCTCTAATTCACCATGTATATTAATGTACAGTTTGAATCATGCTGCTTTACGTTTCTGTACTTTTCATGACTGATTAGTGTGTGTTTTTACAGCTTTGTTAGGAGCCCGAGACAGTGTGCTTTTCCTTC
>APFE031446075.1:0-14654 GCA_000404065.3 Pinus taeda | reverse complement strand
GATGATTCAAATGAAAAAGCCTCCTTTCTATATATAGGAGTCTAAGGAGTCACAATATAACCCAACCGACCTAACAATAATAATATAAAGCCACAAAAATAACAATAGAGAGATTCTATGGGGCACAGTAATAACAAAATGGGGACAATAGGGGCACAACAATATAATAAGGGGTATAACTACAATAGTAATGGGGTAATCACTAGTATTATAGGGACCCAACAAAGTATCTACCTAAAAGATATTATGATGACATGGAAAAGGAGTTTTAGTAGTTGAAGCTGGAATCCATGATGGATGAGGAATATACTAGAAGATTCTTGGAGTTCTTGAGATATGTACCTTATCTTTAGGAGGAGAATGCAAAGATTTAGATATTCATCAGTGGGTCGGCAGTGATGAAATTGATTTTAATGAGCCTATAATGTTGGAGGAAGCCATTAGAAAGTTAAAGCATTTTTATGAGAAATTGAAGCACAAAATTGATTCCAAGCAAGGTCGTAAAGGTAATGAGAATAATAGATGAAAGATGGATAAGAAGAGAGGAGAACCTCATGATACAGATGCCAAGGAGAACATAGTACCACACAATAAATTCAATGCAACTTACAGAGGACATAGATTTCATTCTAAAGAGAAGAACAAGGGGGGTGGCTGGAAGACTTTGTAGTGTTTGACTTGTGGCAAGGATCATCGTAGAAGATATTTTCAACAACATCAATGTGGAAAAGCTTAGATAGTGCTTAGGAGGAACAAATAGTTGGGCATGTTGGAAAATAGGTAGGTTTATCATCAACAATTTAGTATCGAGATGGAAGGTAATCTTTGTGATCGATATTGTTTCTATTTTTATTGAACCTGGATCTAACTATAGTTCTATCATTCCTTACCTAGGGGATAAGTTTTGATTGAATAAATAAGTTCATGCAAAGTCTTGGTTGGTGCAGTTGCATACAAGTATTAAGAAAATAATTCATCATTGGGTAAGATCTTATGCATTTTAGCTTAATGGTATGTCTACATTAGCACATCTAAACGTGCTTTAGTTTAGATCATACAATATGTTGTTAGGTATGTATTGGTTGTACATTCATAGGAATAAGGTAGAGTGATATGATAATTCTATTAAGTTCTTGGATGATGAAGAAGAGAGGAGAATATTGTAGGGTAAGAATAAACCTACATTGGTTAGAATGGATAAAAGTATGGAGGAAAATCATAGTACCAAGAAGGGATGTGTATTGTTTGCAGTTCATATTTCTAGTGACAAATGGAAGGATGTTGAGGATGCTAAAGTCTTGAAGAGGAATATGGTTTTGTAGTAATTTCAAGATGTATTCCCATGAGAGATTTCAGAGATATTATATCATAGGGAAGTGGAATTTTCTATTGATTTGATGTTGGGAGCAACATCAACATCAAAGGAACCATACAGGATGAACACTCTAGAGTTGGTGGAATTGAAGTTACAACTTAAGGAAATTATTGATGAGTGATACCTTAGGCCAAGTGCATTGACTTGGGGTGGACAAATATTGTTTATGAAGAAGAACGATGTCACTCTCAAGTTGTGCATTGATTACAGGAAGTTGAACAAGGTGATGGTTAAGGACAATTAACTTTTGTTGTGGATTGATGAACTATTTCATCAGTTGAAGGGAGAAGTAGTGTTCTCGAGGATTGATTTGAAATCAGGATATCACCAGGTACGCATCAAAGAATAGGACATGTACAAAACTATATTCTATACTAGGTATGGGAATTATGGGTTTGTTGTGGTTTCTTTTCATATGACTAATGGTCCAACTACTTTCAATTTCTTAATGAATAATGTGTTGCATCCTTATCTAGACAGGTTTTTGATAGTATTCATTGATTACATATTGATATATTCTATCAATGAGGAGGAACATGCAGAAAATCTAGAAGAAGTATTAAAAATGTTGACAGAGTGTCTGTTGTATTCCAAAATTAGTAAGTGCAGTTTCTTTTAGACAAAAGTTCATTACTTGGGGCATGTGGTTTCCCAAGATGGTAATAACAATAGACCCAGTAAATATCAGAGCTGTCATGGAGTGGGAAACTATTAGGAATGTGTATGAGGTCAAATAATTCATGGGACAAGTAGGTTATTACAGATTTCCCATCAAGAAATTGTCATGGATTTCCTATCCTATTACATCATTGCAGAGAAAATCTAAGAAGTTTTAATGGACAGAGGAGTGTTCATCTAGTTTTGAACAACTGAAGAAATTTCTTACAAATTCTCCAGTATTCAAGATTGGAGATGCATATAAAGAGTTTGTCGTAAGTACATATTATTGCAAGAAAGCAATTAGTCGACTCGTGATGCAGGAAGGATAGGTAGTATGCTATAAGTAAAGAAAAATGAATGACAATGAGAAGAATTACACAACTCATGATCATGAGTTGGAAACTATCATTCATGCCTTGAATATATGGAGACATTATCCTCTTGGTGGGAGGTTCATTTTGATTAGTAATGACAGTGGGTTGAGATACTTGTTTGACCAACCTAATATGAATGTTAGGCAATCTAGGAGGTTGTCTATGCTTAGTGAGTTTGACTTCGAGATTGAGTATATTAAGGGAAAGGAGAAGAAGGTTTCACATGATCTTAGTGGAGTGAAAGTAAGTCACATTGCAGCTATGAGTTCATGTGGGATAGACTTGCAAGACAAGATCTTGTAGGAGGGACAACAAGATGACAAGTACTAGTAGCTAAAGAACGGGTTACAATAGTAGGTTAAATGTGAGAAGGATGTGGATTATCATCTCATGATATAAGGTTTGGCCATATTTAGGGATAGGATCTATGTGCTAGAAAAAAATGAGCTCAAGAAGATTATCTTGAGGGAATTTCATGCCAAGCCATATTCACGTCATTTGGGATATCAAAAGACATTGATAGCAGTTAAGAAGTTCTATCACCAGTTGAACTTGAAGAAAGAGGTGGTTGATTATGTTGTGAAATGTTTAGATTTTTAGTAGGTAAAATAAGAGTGTAAGAATCCATGTGGTTTATTGTAGTCGGTTTTGATTCTAGAGTGGAAATCAGAGGTCATTTCCATTGTATTTATTATAGGTTTACTGAGGAAATTGTGGAAACATCATTATATTATGGTTTTGTTTGATAGGTTGTCTAATGTAGCTCATTTCATCGCAGTTAGGTCTATGAACTCAACTAGTGACATAGCTCAACTTTGCATTAGGGAGATATTCAAGTTACATGGTATTCTTAAGAATATTATGTCAGACAAAGATGCCAAGTTCACATCCAAGTTTTGGAAAGAGTTGTTTGTAGGTTTGGGGCTAAAGTTAGATTTCAGTATAGCTTATCATATGGAGAGAGATGGATAGATAGACAAGGTCAATAGGATTCTTGAGGACATGTTGAGGATGTGCATCACATATCAACAAAAGAAGTGGGAACAATATCTTCCACTCATAGAGCTTTCATATAATAAAGGGTATCAGGATTCCTCAAAGATGAATCCATCTGAGGATGATTTTATGAAAGTTGTAATGCTCCCATAACTTGGAGTGATTCAGTGAACAAGGTATTGATTGGATTAAATATGTTCACATAGATGGAATATGAAATGTATGTTATCAAGAAGAATCGAAAGGCATCATAAGATAGGTTGAAGAGTTATGCAAAATAACACTGGATATTTAAGGAGTTTGTGTACTTGTACATCAAGCACAAGAGGAGCTCCTTGATGATTGGATCATGTGCCAAGCTAGCACCTTGATATTGAAAGCCTTTATAGATCCTTGAAAGGATTGGATCAGTGGCCTACCAACTTGCAATGCTTTAGATAGTGATAGTACATGATGTTTTCCATGTTTCATTGCTTAAAACATATGTGAAGGATGTTGATCATGTGATTGACTAGCATGTATTGTAGGTAGAACCAAAAGGAGAATTCCAACTAAAAACTCAGTGCATTTTGTAGTGAAATATGCTCATGCTATGGAATCAAGAAGTAAAGAAAGATAAAATGTAGTGAGAACACTTTAGGCTCGATGAAACAATATGGCTTATTAGATGCATGCTATGTATCATTCTCTATTCGCTAGTTGAGTGGATGTATCTTGACACGTGTTTGATGTTGTGTTTTGGTCATGTCTCTCTCCCTATATATATATCACATCAAGATATGTTATAAGGCTCCAATAAGTGCTATGGTGTTCATGGTATGTTGGTCATGGTCTCAACAACATGATATGATGTAAATTCTTGATTGAGGTGTGTTATAAAGCTCCAAGGGAAACATGTGTTTTGTCGATTTATAAGTGTCATTTAAAACCAAGAACAATGTTCCCCAAAAGGGGAGGGGTGTGTAACTATGTAAACAAAAATAAGGCCAAGGTCATGGAGATCATATTCCAAGCTAAATGTTGGGTAAAACATAGTGATGGGTATCACTAGTGCTTAATAAATGGCTATGGAAATTGGAAAATAAATTGGCGAAGGAAAAGTTGCAATAATTTCATTTTTAGTTATGAAATAAAGGAAAATAGGAGAAAAGGGAGATGAAGGGTCATAGATTTGCATGAGGAGAAAGTTGAAGGAAAATTGTAGGAAAATGAAGAAAATAGAAGCCTCAAAGATAAAAAGAACTTTTGAGTTTATGTTGCAATCCCTTTGATAGTTTTGGGTTGATCTATCTTCCCTTCTCTCATTATCTCATACTCTTGCACACTTAGAGCATTCTTCGATTGTGATTGGAGCATTTTATATTTACTTGGATTAGAGAAATAAGGCAACAGAAAGCTCAAGGGAACATGTCTATCAACAACTGCAACTATATTTCTTTGTAGGTAACAGGTTGGATATGTGATTTCCTTACTGATATTAGGATGCATGGTATGTGCATGTGATTTTATGGTTATGTGCTACCATTAGAATGGGTATTTTCTTGGATTGACAGTGATTTTAGCCTTGCATTTCCATTTCCTAGATAACCATCATGTTTTGGGTTTTTCCACTTGATTGTTTTTTGGTTGGTTCTCATAATTACTTATGGAAGTGGGTTGGAAAAAACACTATGGAAGCAGTAGAACTACTTGGGTGGAGCTACTAGTCCTAGAGCCTAGATTGGTACAAACACTATAGAGTCCTTGGTTGGTTGAGTTACTAGTCCTTAAAGCTAGGTTAGAAAAATGATCTAGAGCCCAAGAAGGTTATGGGTTGAGAAACTACTTCCTCAAGCCCTCAAAAACTTGGGTTGATACTAATTTGGTTGGTGTTAGTGATGTCCCCCATGGAGGTGGAATCACTGTGGTTTAGGGTTGAGGTGGTTGAGATATGGAATCCCTGCTTTGGTTTTATATTGGATTATTCCATGAGATACCACATTCATGCATGGAATATGGGGCCTCTATGATTCGATGAAAGAGAGATTTGGTTTAGCCGAATCTATGGTGGGGTGGTAAATGGAAGTCCTTGATTTGGTTGGTATTTTCATAAGTTAATAAGAGTTATTATTATATTGTGATTCATATATATTTTTAGCAATTATGTTGATGATATTATGGATGAATTTCCTTGGTTTCTATGTTGGTTATATGTTTATTAGGTGATGTATATTACTTATCACTCTTGACATGTTTTAATGAATGTATGAATGATTGATGAATGCATTGACTAGAAACTTTTATTGTAGTTATAATGATAGGGCATTAGAGCTTCTTAGTGATTCTCAAATAAGTTTTTGAATCATATGATAAGATATGCATTCATGACTTCTAGGTTACATATTCGCCATATGTTTGATGAAATGAGTGTCATGGTAAGGCATAGTTAGGTCACGTTCTTGTTTAAATTTTATATTTTTAGTATCGTCCTTATGCCATTTATCATTATCAAAAGTATAAGGGACTTCCAGGAATGGGTTTAGAGTTTGTCTTGTAATTGTGGCTCATATCTCGGGAATGTCAGGATTGAGCTAATCAATTTAGGTCATAAACCCATGAAGCTAGGCTTGTGGGTGTAGTTGGAGGCCTTCAACAACCTATAGGCTATGTAAAGGGTGCGGTGAGGAGCTCAAGTCAATTAAAGGGTGCCCCATCTTAGGATTTGGTCACATGGGGTGGTTCTTTGGCCCCTGACTATCTTATAGCCCTTAGGGATATTGTCAATGATCCATTTGTGGTCAGTTCGTAGGCCTCACTTCCTTAACTAGAGGTTCAAGGTTGGGTCATGTCATAGTAACTCTTCTTCTCACTTTTACATTGGAAGGCCAGTGAAATTGGGTAAATGTGGGAGGTGTGGTTGCAACAAACATGGCACAGGGAGCTTGGGCTAGATCATCAAAATTACTATAATTTTATGAAGCCCAGGTAGATGGATTATGTGTTGTCTTAGAAATGACTCCTTTAGGTTGGAGATAAATAGGTTCCATAGGCTTATACAATATGAGAAGTGTAGTGGAAGGCATTTTAGTTGGTGAGTCCTTAGGAGAAGAGATAAACTAAGGAAGATCATACAATTTGGTTCACGTGGTCACAATGATATTCTCTTAGAACATAAATATGGATAATTTTTTTGTAGGATTTAAAAATGGCCTCATTGAACCCTTGTGGAGGTGTAGGAGGTTGTGCAACCATTTGTTGTTGAGGCTATGGAAGAAATGGATGAGTTAAAATAGTAGGTTGATGGGTAGTAGGTGGTGGTGTAAGAAGCCTGTGAACTTCTTCCATCTGAGGGAACTCATGATTCAATGATCACCTTAACAAATCTTGCAAGGGAAATTAATCTTATGATGATTCTCAAATGTTCCCCGTCCCTAATTTGGTGGGGTTGGTTGAGTCTCCTAAGCAGTTTGATTCTTTTTATTATTCTTCTTATTATTTTTACCACCAAGTTGTTGATTTTTCTTCAATATTGTCGACTTCACCATAAGAACATCAATGGACTACTCAAAATATGGAGGATTTTCTAGATTCAGCCACACTTTCTTACGATTCTGATGTAACAATAAATTTCCCAAGGTGCGGAGCAAGTTGGCTCATGGAATTGGAAATAAACCCGATCACACCATCAATGTGTGGGCCAATAGTAGGTTTAGGTGTGTCAATGGAAGGTTGTGGATCATTTGGAAGTACTTTGTAAAGTTTACCTAACTGGGAATAGATCAAGTCGAGTCGTTGAGTAGCTAATATGGCATGTTTCTTAGTAAAAACTCTAAACATAGAGACATCTTTGGGAATTTGAGGACATAGTGATTGAATGAACCATTTACATAATATTTCATTAGGAAGTTTGATTCTAACCAACCTCCTATAGTGTTTCCACTAATGAATATGATTAGAAATCAAAGTGGCATCGTCTTGTTTAAAATTAGATAAACGGTTGGATTCAATGTCATATCTCATGGGTAAATAGAAGTGTGTCAGAAAGGTTTGGGCCAAGGATGCAAAATCACTGTTAGATGTTGTATCCAGTTTCATGTATAATTTGCCAGCATATCCATTCAAGGTACGTTGGAATATTAATACTTTGATTGAATCATCCATTACGAAATTTGGCAAGATTTTAGAAATGACAAGTGGTAATATGGGTAGATGGATTCTCTCTTGGCTTCCTTTCAAACTTCAAGATATCAGATGGTAACTCGGAAGGAATTTGAGGTCACGAAGGATCATGTCTAACAGGGTAATTTTCCAACCTTGGTAAATATGGTAAATCAAGTGAAGATAAAAATGAATTATGTAGCTACTAAATAGGTCATAGGCAGGAGAACTTCCTGACTAACCATTAGGTCCCCCAATATAAGGATTGTGAGATAAAGGTTGATTATTATGGTAAGGGTTCATCCCAACATATAAAGCATGTGGGGCATCATGACTAGTGAAAAGAGTTCCCCCCTAAGGTAAATTCCCCCAGAGAGAATAGGAACCCCAAGAGAATGGATGCTAATGGGTTTCTACTAGATGGGGACAAATAGAAACCTATGCAATTACACGGAAATAAGGAAGATAAGTCATGGAAGTGATGGTGCTAGCGAAAATGCTTTTCCTGGGTAAACAAGCTAGTCGAGGAATGGTAGTAAATGTTGGTAACTCTCCAAGATACAAACTATACCAGGCTTAGGAAATGTTTGAAATAAGGATTCCCCAACTTGGATAGGAGAAACAGATGACCCTATCCACACATTTCATGAAGTGGCCATTTTGATATGGGGAATGGGAATCGTAGGTTGGGAAAAACTAGAGGTAAACATTCCTGACCCTACAATTTGACTACGATTAACAACAATAGTTAGTGTGGATGAAGGAGTAGGAATAGAAACATTAGGGATATTGCTAAGAGACATAGATGAGACTAGTGGAACTCCCCATGTAGATGTGAAATATGTAGGCAAAGGCATAGGTATTGCCACACTCAATGGTGGCAATGATGACATGGCAACAAAAACTACAAAAGCAGAGGATAATGAGGAACTGACCTTCTCCATATGTAAGATAGAGATGTATGTGTAGGAAAGAGTAGAACCATCAAGATTGAGTTGCAATAACTCTATTTCTAAAGGATTAGCCAAAGGTGGATTAGTAGGAGAAGTTGAGTCATCTTCCAATGTTTAAATGGAAACTAGATCATTACTAGGAGGGCCATGTAAATATTCCACAACTATAATACGTTCTAAGGTATTTAGCACCAACAGGCCCTCTCTAAGAAGGAGTGACAAGTCCACCTCATTCAAGAGGAAAATCATGAATACAATGTGACTGATGATGACCTATTTTAACCAAGGTGAATAAATGTAAATTAACCAAATTAGGTTAGTACAAACTACCCAAAGGATAAAATACTGACTCAGACCAAACAACACACACTAGAAAATTCCAAAGAGGTAGTCATACACAAATAAAATACAAATAAGTTAGTAGTGGGATAGTTATACTACCAACATTATTCCTAACCCTTTTAGTTGTGAACTCGGTCCAAGTGCGCTTATTATCCATGGTGCACCCAACAAGAGGACTTAGAGATTATTGCTAATATCCATCCTAAGTGCATGGAAGAGGAGCCTGACCCTACACTTATGTATGAACCCTAAAATATTGACCACTAAGGTTACCACCAACAATAACATTTCCTAGTGGGCCAATCATTAACCAAATTCACATGCAAGGATAGGATAGGTATGTCCAAAATCCCCTTGAGAGTTTCATCCCAAGTGGCCCCCAAGTGCCAACAAAATGATAATAACATCATTTGTAATATGTTAAAATTTTACAATTTGTGCCACCCTAAATTATGTGAAATGGGGTATGTCATCTTAGCTAGCCTAAGTGTGACCTCGTGATTAACTCTCATGTTTGAAGGGATTCCTAGACTGCACTACTACAAGTGGATTTATCTCCATACCACAAGATAGGAAATTGGTTTTATAGTCTTAGAGAAGTTGGATCACACACCTATGTCCAAGACCATAACCTAAGCTAATATTCGTGTACTACCAGTGAATGAAAAAGATGATTCTAGTTTCCTTTATTACTGCACTGATTTTAAATGGATGTTGTTTACACAATTGGTATACAACATGAAACTTGATGGTGTCATTAACTCCTGTTATTAAACCTAATGCAGTTATATGCAAGTTATTTTCAATTCAATGAATTCTAACTATAGGAGGCTAAGAGAACTTCAATTCAAAAGATACAGCGCTTACCAAATGCGCCTCTCACTAGCTACCAAAATAAAGTCCCAAGTTTATAAAAATTGTGACCCAAAAATGAATCAAAAGAAAAAAACTGAAATGAGGCCAGAAGAGTCCCCAAGCTAGAATTCAAAGCACTTCAAAAATGTCACAACTAGGAATCCAAATCCAAACAAGCACTCTCAAGTGATCATCAAGAAACCCAAAAGTGGAAAAGGAAGGTAATGTCAATAGTTGGGGTTGTAGCATAATGTATCAACTAGAGTTGATGTTCAACAAAGTTCAACACCAATCCCTAGTAGCAGGAAGGCCTAAATAATATTAGGAAGGAGTGATCACAAATAGATAAAACACACCCAAATAATATTTTTTTACATAAAGCTTCACAACCAAAGAGAAAACACCACCACTTTCAAACAAGAAAGCAAACAAAAGAGAAATCAATGTATCAAAACTGATGAAATCGAAACAAAGGAAAAAGGTTGTAAAACTGAAATGTAAATAAAATTTAAAATGTCGCTTAACTCAACCACACAGATCTAAAAATGAGATCCCAAAATGAATTCAATATCTTCAATGAGGGCACAAAAGACCCTCAAATAAACAAATAAAAAAATATGGAAAATGAGGGACCCCAAACAAGCCAAACTCAGTGGAGTCAAATCATAGGTACTAAGTGGCCAAAATTAACAACAGTAAAAGATCCAAAAGGAGAATTTAGCGAGAGAGATTTTTATTTTTTTTGAAATGTGAAAATAAAGGAAGAGACCCATTCAATAATGGGAACCCAAATCCAATTGAAACAAACCAACTAGAATAAGATCTATGATAGATCTCAACTATAGACAAAACTATTGTCGTTTGATTGCTAGTCCCTTGGATGAATTTTTTTCTAGTCCTCATTTTGAAAAGTGTAATTGAATCAGTAATCGAACATTTTTCATCTTAGTTTTATTCATCTTGAAATTTGAGTGTGGTGAAAAGAAAAACATTTCATCAGCATTTGGGATTTTTCATGTGCATTAGCATAGGAACAGTTGCATTTGAAAGGAGATTGCATCTGGCATCTTGTTTGATGCATATTGTGTTGTTCATCTAGAATATTTATTGCCTTCCTTAGATATATTTTCATTGAAAGAGAAAGTATATCTATTTTCTTATGCTAGATTTTAATATTAGGATATTCACATGAAATTCATGGTGAGCCTTAAAACTGAAACATAATCAAATATAAATAGTAAAATTTATTGACAGCCTGAAGATCATTTGTAAAATTAACGCAAAAATTTAGAGGTCTAGGCTAGAGACGTGTTCCGACATCATTAAACGTAGGAGTTGTCATTGTTTTCTAGCATTTCATCTTGGAGGTGAAATCTTGTTCCACGTATGTGAGTGTATAGGACCGTACTCTACGTACTTTCGGGAATATTAGTGGCACTCAATGCACATAAAGTATATGGGAATGATCTCATTGAACGGTTATGAATTAGACAACAATAGTATCGATTACAATCCTAGGTACTGTCACGTATAATTTGGGTGTCCCCAATAGGTTGATATCCATCCATAGGTAACCAATTCTACCATCTTGTATAATGTGATAAATTGACCCTCAAATTTCACGTGTAGACCCTCGTTGGATGTGAAATTGAATTTCACATCCAACTAATACCCGTCATGCATAATTTTGAGAAGACCCACATTAAGAAAAATTGAAGATACATTAAAAAAATGTGTTCAACATAATTTTTTAAGGTATCTTCAATTTTTATCAATGTGGGTCTTAAAATGATCTGAAAATGGGGCACTAAAGGCTTCTTGTCAGCTTACAAGAACCTTTCCCACTTCCAAAGCTTAAATGTTCCCAAGACCTTGTGATTAACCAATTAGGGAATTACTAATGCTTGAAATAGGTGTATGCTTTTAGTTTGCCTTTACCTGTTAAGTGCTTTAAGTTCTATTGCTTATGCTGATATTTAAATACATGTGAAAGTAAGTGAAGCAAAAAATAAACAAGCACACATAACAGCAATATAATATGGAATTCACCCAAACATCTTGGGTTACATTTCCTTGAGCTCTAGTTAACTCGACTAGGCTCTCTAGGATTATGGCATAAATTATTTTACAAGCTCCACGCTCAACTCCATTGGTTTACATAGAAACAATGGGCTTAGAATACCATCTTATCCCACTGGCTATCCATACTTTTGCAGACAGATCTAAGCTTCTTTGTACTAGATTCCTTCAATCATCACTCTAAGCAATCTTGCTCTAGCTTGCACCAACTCCCTCAAAATTCTTTCATTGTCTATGTAATGCCTTCTTCTATCTTCAACACACTTCGAACACCAGCAACAGTTGGGTCATTTGATCCCTTTGCTCTTCTCTCAACTCTGGCTCTCACTCTGGCTCTCAGCTCCGACTCTAGCTCTAGCTCTCAGCTCTAGCTCTGGCTTTGGCTCTCGGCTCTTGCTCTCACTCTCACTCTGGCTCTAGCTCTTTGCTCTTATGAGCTTTTGGGTTTGCTTGACCTCCAAGCGACCCTCTGCTTCTGAGCCACCAGCTCCACAGACTACCCCCTAGCATATACTAAGCTTTATAATAGATTCCTTAGAATGCAAACATTTCTGGGCTTCTTTGAGTTACCTCTATGCATTACTCTACCTGCACCTCTCAGAATCTTGTTCGTTGTGTTATCTCTCAGCCTCTACGCAATCTCATCAATCCTATGCAATTATGCACTTTGTGTATTTGTAACACATTGGTTACAGTCCTCCATCATGGAAAAGCCGACTATTCACCACAAGAATCCGTTTACAATGGAAAGTAATCATCGGTGTTGAGAAACCTGATCATTTTACCTTCCTCTAGCTGTGACATCCAAATAATAGAAATACACGGGAAAACACCTCATGTAGCATTTAATCGAACTTCAAATATTATTGAATCGCCCCTAAAAACCTATCAGGTCTGTCCAAATATCTCTTATCATAATCACATAGTGAAATGGTCAAAAAACCCAATACACAGGAAATACAAAGAAATCTCGCATTCCTGAATTTCAAAACTTATGAAATTGGGTCTATAAACCCATTCGGTCAGACCCTTATCGGCATATCGCTATCGCAAATCGCATGGTGCATGTATCGCCCCTTTGGATCAGGGATCCGCTGATCGCTGAACACTAATTAAATCTAGACCATCCATTCCCTTCCCAATTTGACGGCTCATATCACACATCACATATTGCTATCACATTGGCCCTTTGTATCAGGGATCACCTATCGTCGATCACTGATCACCTCGATCAAATCCTGACCATTGATCCGACTCCTCGATCAGATGGATGACATTGCATGTCATGTATCACTATCATATATCACATTTGGAATGGCCCGGGGGTTCTTTCCATTGAATATGGATTGTGCTGACCTGATTCACCAATCTGATCATCGGCAATCACAATGTCACATAATTGCAATCACTAAGTCTAGGGTCCTGATATCGAATGTAGCCTACCATCAACCTGATATATCAGAGATCGCTGATCGGGGTTTCTTTCCACCCTTGCGTTAAGTCCTTCCCTTTGGCATTTTGCGATGTGATTTCCTCAATGAGCATTTTAGGCCATTTTTATAAGAATTTGCCTCCTTTTTCAAAGGACAAAGGCAATCTTCTTTCTACGATCACTTCATCATCCAAAGTCTATGTTATCCCATTCAAGTTGTAGTAGATTCAGAATGAGAAGATATATGCAATGGGACTATTTCTAAGAGCATCCTTGGACTTTCATTTTCCTCTGTGAGGAACACTTTAGACTTAGAAGTCTATCTTAGATCCATTTTGGATCATAAAAGTTTGCATAATGTGTAGTCACTGGACACGAAATTTAATTATGCATCCAATGAGTGTCTACACCTGAAATTTGAGTAAAAATATAAGGAGATAAGACAAAAATATAATTACAAAAAGTGGGTTTTCTCATTTTCCCAACATATTTACATGTAATTCTTTTTAAATTTAAAGGATTTTGTTTAATTTACATATTATGACATGGAAATTGTGTGAAATTTCCATGGGCACTTTTAGGCTAAAATTTCTTCTAATGACAAAGAATGCTCCTCTTCCTCCTTCTACAATTACAATAGAGCAGCAGGTTGGCCCTTATATTAGTGGGAAAAGCTACCCTCAACAACTCAACCCTTTGTATGTTGGGTACCCTCCATTTGGATCACAGCTTCCTCCATCATCCCCACCTCCCATGGAAGGGGGGAAATGTTTATTTGGTATACCTTGATATGGTAATCCACCTAGTTATAGTCATCCTAAACATGGAATGGCTTCCAGCGTTTGGAAACCTACTTTACCCATAAAACCTGGTGTCATGCGGAAAGAGTTAATCTTGCGGACAAAACCAACCTCCCTAGAAGCCTAAGACTTTCTAGTGACAAAAAAGACAATTAAGAGCAATCCTTCTCTAAACATGCATTTACCATACAAGAAATCAAGTGTTTAGATCCTACCTGTAGTCCAATGTTGTTGTAGTAGTCCATCCTCGTCGATCTGGATGAGCTCCTCCTTCACTTCGAAACCTGCATTCACTAACAATCAAACGATTACATAGCACTTGAATATCTCATAAAATAAAACATATTCAACATACAGACCAAGGAGTATATGAAACAACTCATTAATAACAAATTGTTGAGAAGAATGGACTTATTTGTATAAATAGGAAACAAAAGAAACCTACAACCTGAGCCTTGGTGTTGGGCAAGCTCCTCCCAGGGTCCAGCAAGAGATTTCCTCTACTTTGACAAGCTCACCCACTTCCAATATGGCAACAAGAAAGGATGGTAATCTCTCCTCACAAGTTAACAATGGAAGATCTAATTCCAGCAGCATCTACCCTTTGGAATGTTCAGCATTCAACCTCCCCTCCTTTGGCCCAATGCCTGT
>APFE031446072.1:0-26547 GCA_000404065.3 Pinus taeda | reverse complement strand
AGCACAAGTGGTGGAGCATTCTTTATGGGTTCCAGATTAGTATCTTGGTTCAACAAGAAACAGAGTTCGATTGCCTTGTCTACAGCTGAAGCAGAATATGTTGTTGCTGCATCTTGCTGCACTTAACTTCTTTGGATGGTGCAGACCTTGCAGGATTTTCAAATCACTTGTACATCACCTATCCCCATCTTATGTGATAATACAAGTGCAATCAACATTTTAAAGAACCCAGTCATGCATTCAAAGACCAAGCACATATCGATCAAGTATCATTTTCTCCGAGAACAAGTGCCTGAAAAAAAGGTCAAGTTGGAGTATGTTCCTTCTAAGGAACAAGTTGCTGATATACTCACTAAAACACTGCCCAGGGAGACCTTTGAATATCTCAGGCAAAAGCTGGGGGTTGTTGATACATCATCTTGTTGTTGAATCTCATGTGTTGGTTGTACGCGAGGTCTATACATGGTATACGCGTACATTTGCTGGTTTATGGATTGGTTATCAATGGCACAGGTTCAGGGGGAGCACATATAATGCATTATTGGCATTATGGGAGCACAGAAGGAGAACATGGATGTTGATCTAAAACATGGCTGCAATATGTCTCTATCTCTTTCATGATCGTTTATGGTGTTTGATGGATTCTGTTTCCTCTTTGTAGATCTAGTTTACAGTTGGGGGGAGCATGTTCTTAGGGGGAGCATAACCCTTTGCCCTTGATGTCAAAGGGGGAGAATGACATTGAGGATCTTGAGGTTGCCATCAAGTCCAAAGGGGGAGATTGTTGGCATTATGTTTCTGGTATGGATCTATGATACAGGTGTTGTACTTGATGGCAACTCACTCAAGTAGGCAATGGTCTGTTCAGGCTCTCAAAATGATGGAAATTAAGAGGCTTGCAGGTGAATGGTTCAAAAGGTGTGGACCCGCAGGTTCACCTTGCAGGAGGTGCGGTCCTACCCGCAGGTTACCCGTTAAAAAGGTGCGGACCCCAGTGCACACACTTCAAGGCAGTAAAGCGCGCTCACGTGGGGTTTCTTATGTTTGGCTCATGGTATTTAGCCTGCCTTTTTCTGATGCTATGGTTTTGGCCCATGGTATAGGATCTATTTTAGCCTCGGTTTGGATCCCTTGTATTTGTTATTGATGGTTTTGACCCATGGTGTGAATAAGGGCTTGACTATAAATAGGGAAGGAGATCACTTGGCTTAGGTATCTTTGCAAATTGAATATCTTAAGATCTGAAATATTGGGTTATTGTTTAAAAAGCTTGATCTATATAAAAGTGAAGTTGAAAGCGAATCTATGAAGGGTGATCTCTCAAACGCATGATCAGATCTGAGCATCTGACTATCGGTGGCACACTGGGGGACTGCCATCTCGTCCCCTAATCAGATTGTACGCAGGTGATTAACAGTGCAAGTGCGTGGGTACGCAGATAAGAAGAAGGATAAGTGCATGGGTACGCAGATAAGAAGAAGGAGAAGTGCGTGGGTACGCAGAGAAGAAGAAGGCACAGTGCGTGGGTACGCAGCGCGAGAGAGGTTCAGGTGCGTAAGCACAAGGAAAGTACCCGGCTCTTCAGAAGCCACAATACGTAGGCACGCGGTGCGATAACATCTGTGGGTGTGTGGCTACTGTAGCAGTACGCGGTGCGATAGTATCTGTGGGTGCGTGCCTTCAGTAACAGTACGCAGCATGATTGAAGAAACAGTGCGTGGGGACGTAGTGCAGTAGAAGGGTCTCTGTGGGTATACGCAGGGAAGCAGAAGGTGGAGTGCGTACACACACAGACCAGAGAAAGAAAAACTGCGTATCTGTCTTAAGACCTTTTGTTGGCTGAATTTTTCTGTTGATAAGGTGTTCTGGGTTTAGTTTACTGTTACTATTGATCTGGTTATTGCAGTTGACTGGGTGATTTACTTGTACTTGATGATCTCTTGATTTTTATGGATCCAGTTTGAAAATTTATGAAAAGTGGTCCTTGAAAGAAAAGAAGTAGGGGGTTGTAGCTCCCTTCCAGGAGAGACTGGAAAACGAGAGAGAGTTGTAACTCTCTGCAGGTTGCAGCCTGCGTACTGGTAAAGGACTGCACCAATTTCAAACATTGTTAAGAAGTTTCTAATTGAAAGAAGATAGAGTCATATTGCAGCAGGTGGTTTCACCCACTTGGGTTTCCACCTTACATCTGGTGTTCTTTGGTGTGACTATCTGTTTTCTTTGTTCATGCTCATTATTTTATGGTACTGACATGCAAAAATAATTCAAAGAGTAAATAAGGAAGATTTATAAAAGAACTTGATAATACTGATTCACCCCCCCCTCTCAATATTATTTCCAACAGAAAGACATGAGCTCAATATAAAATAATTTTCCAGCTTGGTTTTTATCACTATTAATTTAGCTTTATGTATGGATGTTTCTTAAAAATTCACTAAAATATAGAACATTTGGTATCCTAGCTCCATGGTTTATATCCATGGTAGGTATCAAGTGATTTAAAAGAGAATAGGTGTTATTTTTATGATATTCATGTGGAAGTCAAGATGACATGCATGGAAGATTAAAATGTACATCTTGAAATTCTTATAGTACTCTTCCCCACATTTTTATTGTTGCAAGAAAAAAAATAACAACAAATTAAAATTACGAGGATCAAGATGTAATTTATTTTGATGTTATTTACAAATTTATGTTTTATTGATTCCATGTATTTGAGGAAGGAAAACATGTGTTTGAAATGTTTTAGTGAAGGAAATTAAAATAATGGATTGAAATCCTTGAAATAAAATGTTGTGTAATGTAGTGAATGTGAGAAACATTAAGTTTCAGTGATGTGATAGAAATGATATTGAGGTGTTATTAAGTATTGGTTGCATGTTTTTCTTCTCATTTTATCTCCTTTAATATATTTATGATGTGTAGCTTCATAAATTTCAATAAGTCCAAGTCCTTTTAGTGGCATGTTTTTTAATTGTACGGAGAAGGGCTCTCTAGCCCAATATGGTAAAGATGTTTTAATGCAATGCAAACATTTTAACTCCATCAAAATAAAATAAAAATAAAATAAATCTATAAAAATAAAATAATAGTAAAAATAAAAATGACCCACGGTATTCATGTGGAGTATAGCTTATTTAAAGGGGGGAATTAAGCCAAATTAGACACTTCTTTATTTGGGATATACCAAGAACCAAGAAGGATCAGATCACTTGAGATGTAGACCTATTTTAGAGTGAAAATAAATTTCTCCCTCGACACTTGGTAGATCTAGAGTTAAAATTGATCTAGGCGAGTGATTTAACTTTGTCCATTTCATGCTTATCAGGCACGGCCACTTTATAAAATAAAGTGATGCATATCTAGCAAGATATGAGAGGTAATAATTTAGTTTCCTCATATTGATATATTTTAATTTCATATTAGTACCATATGATTTATAAAAATGTGTAAAGCTAACCCAAGAGATACAACATCCTACATTACTCCAACTGAGCATGGATGGATAGAAGAATGTGTGGATTTATCATGGGGGCTTCACCGAGGGAGAAATAACATACCACATTACTTCATATTGGGGGATATAAATTGATTAAAATATGAAATAATATATTGAACATATAATAGGGGGTAAAGGGTTTTTATATTAGCAGGTAGAAAAATGGAGCTCAAATTTAATGAAAAAAATATAAAGGGGTATAGAAAATGTTAATGAAAATTGGATACCTAGAACATATACTTAAAATATGGGTTTTTAAATTGGAAAGGTATATTGGGTTCATATTAGTAAGGGGTTAAATAATGTGATTTTTGGAGGTATTTTCCAATATGTAGTCAAATTAAGGGTTCTTACCGGGAATAGTGTCCACTCGGATGCTGCTATTCCCACTAAGATGGGTGGCTATCTTAGAAACAAACAAGTAAAGTCTACTTTCATTTTCCTTTATGAAAATAGACAAGAGGAGAACCAAGAAGACCAACCTTAGTCTTGCGCTTGATTTCCTCTCCTTCTTGATAGACCTTCGCCACTTGTTCTTCATCTGCCCAGCTTCAAAGAGCACCTGTGGAATCACAACAACATACTACTATCGAAGAAACAAAGATCTATATTCATAAATAAGACAGGACCAGATGTGTGTTAACCATACAAATGCATATATAAACAAGTACACAAGAATATGGAGAAAAACTTGAATAGATTTATTAAGATGAAAAGTAGCAAGAGGATTACAACCATATGTTCTGACACAGCATCATCCTCCAGCTAGAAATCCCTTCTTCACCTCAAGCAAAGCTTGGATCACCCAACACTATGAATGTGCACCAGAAATCCAACAACGCTTCTCTATAAGATATAAAATTCCAGCCTCCTAGACCTCTGTGATGAGGGATCCATATATAGATGATTATAGGGAGGTGAGTCATCTTCTAGGGTCTTGATTAGTGTCTTCTCTCTGATAGTTCCTTCTTCCACTTGGAGAATGATGACCCCTTACTCATCCCTGGTCGAAAATAGAGAGGCAAGTGTCAGAGGGGAAGCTTCTGGAAGATTCCATGATCTTCCAACTTGCATTTTTTCCCTGCCATTTGTCCATTCCCGACCATCGCACCCTACAGAGGAGAAATTTAGTATGCATCACACCTTGTACACTGGGAAGGTGATATGCATCACACCCTCTGCACTGGGCTTTCAGTATGGTCCAGTTTTGACCATTTATGAGTAGCTTTCAGTGGAGAACTTCTGGGAGATGATGTAATCAGATGACCTTGTTCCTTTAGGCAGTGAAGCAACACTTTTAGGGACTTAGGAGCCCTCAGTTTATGGAAATTTATGATTGGAGTTGAAGTGCCCAAAAATTTCTATAACAGTTTCCCCCTAAAGCATGAGGTCGTTAATCTTTCTGATGTCGGGTGAAATGCTTTACTATGAGGATCCGCAGTTTTTTCGAGCTGTAATAAGATACAATACAATACATTATTTTCACAACTTTTTTTCATGATCTAGCTAAGGATGGAATTCGCATGCTCAGCTTTATAAATTCATTTTCATGTACATAGGACAGATAATCATCTGTGTGACAGACTGATGATATGGACTCATCATCCTTTGATTTGGATGATCATCTGTTCGGAAATGATGTGCACTTGATGTCTTTATATTCCTGAATATATCTCAGCCTAGATGGATGAAACTAGATCCGGGGTCTTCAAAACTCATTCAATCTTCACTCATAGTACAATTCGATCCGTGTGAAAAAATGTTCTGGAGTCGAACATGGAAAGACATTGCCTGATTACTAGCCAATGATGTAAGCTGTTAACAGGCACGAGAGGAATCACCAATAATGACAATGACCCTCAAGCTACTAATTACAATTCACGTGGTGTGAAAAAGGAATTGGCTTCGAACAACACATAAAATCTCTCGGTCGAAGGCCATTGATGTAAACCTGTCACCGAAAATGAGAAACTTGCCATTGAGGCATGCAAGCTACAAAGTACTGAAAGGATTATTCCTAAGTCAACTTCTTGGATAATGAGATGATGTCAACAAGAAGCAACTCGTCGTAGGAGGGCCTTAATGAATCCCACGTCAATGACACGGAATGAAGCAAATGATTTTGGAGGTGAAAAAAATCTGACGATACAGGGTTCAAGGTGGTAGTCATGAAGGAATGGAGCATGAATGTATTGCAGTGGGTGAGACACAGGTGAATTGTCTGAATGACTTCTCTTGAACATATCAGCGACACTGACGATGGATTGGTAGCGTTAACCCTAAATATAGATGGTGTGATGGACCAATGGTGATGACCAGTGATCGGAACGACCCAACCCGGCATCAATGCGGAAGGAAAGTGTCATGTTCAAGAGCGACTTGCTACCAATAAAGTTTCTTCAATTTTTCTTCCCAATTTTCCCCAGTCATTGCTAACCAGTACCTCTTTATCTTTGTCAAGCTTGAGGAGGATAACATATGCTTTTTCTATAATGCACCCTTCGGGCGAACCTGTCTCTATATTTTAGTGAGCCTAGCGACAGTGAAACTCATTCTCGTCCATGCGAACAAGTTTGTCGCTATTTGGTTTTAACGAGTTTAACGACAAAGATAACTCGGTCCCTTTCAATTTTAGAGAGTCTGAAAGAAATGGAAAGGAGAATCCAATGATTCTTTTTCATCATGCAATCCCTTAAGTCCGAAAAAGCATAAAATAATACAAAAGGGATGAATTTTCGATAGTTTTAACGAGCCGAACATGACAAGTGCTCGATCTTTTTGTGTAATAATCCCTCAGGTCCAAAAAGACTAAAATCTAGAGGAGGGATAACACTTCCGATGACTTTAATGAGCCGGAGAGGCCAATCACTCGACAATATTTTCATATTTTATGAGTCAGTTGAAAAGAGCTTAAAGAAGACTCATTTTCGAGGAATGAGTGACGGTTTCGGGTAGCAGCTGATTCCAGGTAATATTTGGAATTTTCCAATCACGACAGTGTCACAAGGATGGCTAATAGAATCACTCTTCGTAGATGTTCCTCAAAGGGGTAAAAAATCATATGGGGCTGAATGATCGGCTAAAAACAGAGTGGAGGTGATGATGAGAACACGACCAAGGCTCAAAATCTGGCGATAAGGCATTCACAATGGTTATTTACCGGTTCATTTTTAATGAGCTTAAACGTTGGGGGAAACATTTTCTCATGACATATGTTTATTTTTTAACGAGCTTGAACTATGCACTAAAATTGCTCGTGGAGGGTTTATTTTTTAATGAGCTTGAACCCTGCGGTAACATTGCTTGCGATGATGGTCATTGAGTCTTTGATTCACCATTAGCATTTTTTCCTTTCAAATATGTACTACCTGTTCATTTGCTTCATCAAACCGATTAGAAATGAAAACATATGCTTGATAAATGAGTTAAGAACACTAGTATTTTACTTAAATTACGTGCAAGGTAAATTAAAAGTGACTTTTACCTCTCATTTTACCATTTCATTTGAATTTGGTTTGTTGGAGCTCTGGAGGTGCTTTCCCCCCCTGATTCTCACCAATGGATTCCGGGAGATTTTGTGGATGATTCTCGACACCACTTGGACTAGGTAGGAGCTAAACATGTGCTCTTCAATTGCATGCCTTTCATTTTGGATTCTAAGCCTGTTTCCTTGTTCTGTGAGCCTCTGGGGTTTGAAGAACTCGCCCTGGGACCATCGCACCCTTCCTTAATCGAAAGGTACGATGCATACTGATCTTCTCACTAACTAGTTAGTATGCATCACTCCCACTACACTTACTGGGGTGCGATGGGCGCAGGGAGGAAAGTTTTTGCACAGTTTCCTCATGGATTTTTGCCTTTTTTTACCAAATGAAGATATTGATTCTTCTCTTGTTTTTTTTTCAGAGATTCATCAGAGCAAAAATGTTTGTTACCTAGCAAGAACACGAGCATGAAGAAGGGGACACTGTTTCTTTACATGATCCGGGCACAGTAGCTGCATTGCGGAACTGTGGCTTGTTGAAGTTTTTCCATATCTCTAGCATGAGGCAACAAATCAGTTTGTTGCAATATTTCCTCAATGTTTGGTATCCTATCAACCAGGTGTTCCAGATTAGGGGCAAATCAATCCCCTTGACTGTTGTGGACATCTATTTTCTGACCGGTTTATCGAGCCATGGTGCCCCTCTCTCATTATCAGGCTCCGCCCGTGGGGGTGATTCCGTGAGGGAGTACATTCATCGGCACTGCAGAGAGGGATATCAGCCGAGTACGGACGACAAGATCAGTATCCAAGATGTCATTGACCGGCCCTTGTAGACCATTATGTTCACTTTTGCTAGACTGGCTGGTAGTTTTTCTCTTCACATAGCCAACAGGTCTTACATGCAGTATGCTTTGGAATGCCTTGAACCGAAGGTGTTCAATTAGTGTGATGCAGTACTCTCTATGATGAAAGAACAATTGACCAAGATGAAAAGCGGAAGATCCAATAACTTTGGTTATGGTTCTATTTTCACCGCTTTCGCCTTGGAGAGAATCCCACTGATGTAGCCACAGTACATTTCACTTGGCCTACCTCCACTGACTGAAGCACGGATGCAGAGATGGGTTGACCTCATGTCTTGGCATGCTGGCCAGCCCCAGATTTATTTTTCTGAGACCTTCTTCAAGTGGTTCTATTGTTAGGAGATGGTTTATGCCAAGTTCCCATATGCTGGTATGGATTTCTAAGGTGACCCGAATTTGGTGCTACCGGCTGGCGAACAGTGGGGTGCCATGGGTAATTCTTCTGACCATATCTCTGTTCATTGTCCTTTATAATGTTCTTATGTTTTTTTTTAATGAAGACTAATCAAAACTCATGTGCTCATGTAGACATTGGACCAATTCGATGGGTAGTACGCCACAGAGACCCAGTGGCTGCTCCAGCAGGAGAGGCTGTTGGGAGGGCCATCCTTCGCGACCTTGATGTGGTCGAGACTCTTTCAGCACTATAGGACCAGATCGAGGGTCTTACACTTGGTATCTCGGATGTGAGGACCAACGCACTACCTCTGTGGTTGCAGCGACATACTACTGGAGTGCCAAGTTGATGGACTTGGCTTTTACACATGATTGCACAGGCGGTGACTTGTTGTCACCAACATCATTAGACTAGGGTGCCCCGTAGAATTTTGAGTTTTGGGTCATTTGACCGATTTTTTCTTGGTTACAGAACATTATGTACAAACTATAAACATTTACGAAATATATTTTTGATTTTCGAAGCTTTATTTTGGTTAAGTTACATGATCCTACTGCATATATTGATGTGATGCTTCTTTTTATAAATCTCGCAAATGTCTATCTAACACATAATTTTCCAATGAGTGTGTTAATGTGTTTAAACTTCTGGAAATATGTTGATATTGGATGAAATCGAACTGTCTTTCCAAAATTTTGACCCTTAGGAACATGCAATTGATAGTTGGGTTTCATACAGAATAGATGCCAGTGAGTTGTAGAATGATGAGCTGTGAGTCTAGCTTGATGATAAGTCGGCATATGCCATGTGTGATGGCATCAGAAAGGAGTTCTATCAATGCACTGTACTCAGCGATATTGTTCATATACCGACCAATACACACTCCTCTGAAACTTAATAACTCGCCGCTGGGATTGAATGTGGCCCATGCCTAGAAGACAGGTTCCGCAAACTATGACTTGCTCCGTCGACATATCCAACGAATGATTCCAGTAGGTTCGACATCTACAACGAATGCAAAAAGTGGATTATTTAACCAAACTAAATGCTCTTGGTGAAAAAAAAAATGTAGCAAAAGCATGAGGATTACTACGCGAAATCAAGCATAGTAACGCTTGAGGTACAACCCATTGTGAGGTTGCGCCAGTGGAATCCTATCATAGTCCATCAACTCGTAGGCTCCTTTTACTAATACTTGCTTAACAATATAGGGACTCATCCATAATGATTTGAATTTCCGTGCTTCCAACTTATCGGATTCCTGGTCGTAAAGTAAGACCAAGTCACCTTCTGAGAAGACGCGAGGTTTGACATTCTTATCGAACTGTGCTTTGACTCGTTTCTTATGAGCTTCATTAGCCAAAGCTACATCACGACGGGTTTCATCCAATTGGATTAGTTCCAAGAAGTGAGCCTCTTCTTCAAAGGTTCCAGGGAGAAGGTCGACTGCGAGTTTGAGGGACGAGATTTCACATTGAACCGGTAAGATTGCTTCCAGACCGTACACAAGTTGAAAAGGTGTGAACCCGGTTGCATTTCTTACCAATGTCCGGTATGCCCACAAGGCCGAGTACAAGATTAGGTGCCAATCTCATTTGTGGACTCTGATCATCCTTTGCAGCATGCACTTTAGGACTTTGTTGATTGCCTCAACGTGTCCGTTAGCTTGCAGATAGTACGGAGTAGAGCTGTCATGGCACAGTCCTAATTTGAAAGCCAACTCAACCATCATTTGATTGCGAAAATGTGATCCATGATCTGTGACTATGGCCTGTGGAACGCCGAATCTGGAGACTACGTGATTAAAAAAGAAAAGGGCAGCCATTTCTCCATTGTTGTTTTATGTAGGCATCGCCTCGGCCCATTTGGTAAAATAGTCTATCGCAACTATTATATACCCATGCCCCCCGGTCGAGGTGGGGTTACATGTCATGAAATTTATTCCCCATTTGGTGAATGGCCCAACAACTACTATTGGTTGTAGCAGTGTGGGTGGTCTTCTGGTTTTGCTATCGAAAATTTGGCAAGCATGACAACTTCTAACTGCGGTTATGTAATCTTTGAACATTATTGGCCAGAAGT
This sequence comes from Pinus taeda, assembly GCA_000404065.3. Taxonomy (NCBI): domain Eukaryota; kingdom Viridiplantae; phylum Streptophyta; class Pinopsida; order Pinales; family Pinaceae; genus Pinus; species Pinus taeda. The sequence continues at coordinate 16,219 of APFE031446072.1, read as the reverse complement.
ATCTTGCTCGCAGAAATTTTTGCACCGTAGCATAACCACATTGATGCCCCCCACATGCGCCTGAATGACAGTCATTCAAGACTTTTTTGGCCTCCTCATGGGTGAGGCACCTCTGCAGAACTGTATCGATACCATGACGATAAAGAGTATCACTGATGATCATATAGTCTTTTTCTTGGTATCGAATATGTCATTGTTCGGAGCATGAGGTATTAGACCTATATGTTTGTGTCTGGGGATAGATGATTATATCTCTGCTTGAAGATATCATAAACAAATTTTCATCCACGATTGCTTCTTTGGATGTTGCATCATTGGATGATGATGGGAGATCACATAGTAACTCTACGAATACCAGGGCTTTCTTTGATTTGGTTTTTTTGAATTCCAAATCAAACTCTTGTAGAATTGCTATCCATTTTGAATATTTTCCCCACAGCAACTGTCGCGACAATATATAAGTCATGGGGTTGCAATCTGATAAAATGGTAGTTTTTCTGAACAGGACATAGTGTCGAAATCTCTGTATCGCTTGAACAGCTGCGAGGGCGAGATTTTTAACATAGGAGTATTTAATTTCCATATCATTTAAGTTTCGGCTTAAATAATATATAGGATGTTCAATTCCATTGTCTTCTTGAACTAAAACCATTGCTATGGTTGTATCTGCTGTAGCTAGATATAGGTTAAAGTCTTTTTGATAATCAGGAGCATACATTAATGACGCTTGTATTAGAGATTTCTTTAAAGCATCAAAGGAGGCTTGTGTGACCTGGTCCCAAATGAAGGGTACTTCCTTTTTCAATAGACGAGTATAACCTTTAGCTAGTTCGACGTAATTTGGAATGAACCTCCTGAGGAAATTTGCTTTCCCTTGGAGTTTCTAAATCTGAAGCAAGTTTGAAGGTGGAGGAAAATCGATTATTGCCTGAACCTTGCAAGGGTCGAGACGAATCCCATCCTTTGAGACTACGAAGCTTAGTAAACGACCAAAACTGACACAAAACACACATTTGTGCGGATTGAGTCGTATCTTGTAGTGTCAGCAACGTAGAAATATCACTCTCAAATGGCGCGGATGATCTGTTCACTTTCACGAATGAGCTGGGAGATCATCGAGATATGGTTGAATGAAGTTTTTGATGTCATGGAAAGCATAGTTCATTGCTCTCTGAAAAGTTGCCCCTGCGTTCTTCAAACCAAAGGGTAGCTTGCAATATGGGAATGTGCCCCATGGACAAATGAATGCAGTCTTTGACTGGTTCTGTGGGCAGATATTTATTTGATTATACTCGGAAAATCCATCCATAAATGAAAAGATTTTGCATCCAGCGCATTCATCAATTATCTGGTCGATAAAGGGTGTAGGTAGTTGTCTTTTGGACAAGCTTGATTTACATCCTTGTAATCGATGCACACTCTAATCGTTCCCTATTTTTTCATCACAACAACAATATTCGATACCCAATCGGTTAGAGGAACAGGGTAAATGAAACCAGCATGGAGGAGTTTTTCAACTTCCGCCTTGATGGCAATGGCTTTCTTAGAGTGCACCTGCCTTAGCTGCTATGTAGACCACCAATGTACTTCAAAAGAGTCTCTGGTGAGTCTAATGAGATCCCTAGAATCAATGCTTTCTTTATAAATTCTTGAGTGTACCCTTGCACACTTTGCCCTTTCAACTGCTGAAGAGTTTGCCAACTCATCATGGCTTGTTGAATGTATGCCAATGGATAGAATTGCTTCTTAATTGTAGAAACAAAGTCACTCTAGACAGAGATGATCTTACCATGTCTTTTCATGTCAGCTTGGGTTCTGCCTTCCCACCAAACCAAGGTAGTGCCTCCTAGGTGTAGGCTTTCCAGCTGAATTTTTCTCTTGTCTGAGTCGATGTTCTATACTCTGCAAGACCCATCAATTTGTCTAATCCAATTGTCCAAGTTTTTAGCATTTAGCTCTCCATCATATATAGGCAAGTCAAATTTAACATCTAGCTTAATCAAAGATGCTTTCTTATTATGCACAGGGCTATTAGGAGGTATGAGAAAGTTTTCTCCTTTCCCTTTTCCTTTTAAGTGGTCATGGGAATGAGACTTATCTTCTTTATCTTGTTTAGAACTTGATGAATCTTCATCCTTATGCTTTCTAAAGTCCCTATACATTTCTTCTACCATAGAATTTATAGCTAGGAAACTCTCTATGAATTGAGGGTCTGGCCCCATAGAACCTTCCTCTGACATTGTCTTCCAAGGATAAACTCTTCCAATTCCAGGATTAGTTTCGACCAACTCTCATTCTCCTAATTTGAGCTTTGATCTAGTGAGCATTCAACAACTAAACCAACATAAGCTTTTCTAACCTTATAGCCTAGTGCTCTGATACCACTTAGCCTGATAATCACCCTATGAGTGATCTCAGTTAGGAATTTATTAAATGAAGGTATTACAGACTCATATGTTGGTGTGTGTGTCTATGTTATTTAAGCAACGGATCGATCAAATTGCACATAGACACCTGAAATGGAAAACAACAGAGAAATACAGTAAGCAAAGACAAGAACACAAAAAATTAATAATGAGTTCACCCTATCCTCTAGGGCTACATCTTTGGTCCAGCTCTCAGTGGTGGCCTTCTTTTATTGTTTCTTGAAGTACAAAATTACAATGAAGGAGCTCAATATGAGTCTCCTGAAATAGATTGGCTTGGCACAGTGGATCTTGGATTCGCCAAACCACTGTAGTACACAAAATCTCTTCTCTACCAGCTCTTTTACCTCTCTGGTCTGACAGATCCTCTTTAGGATGGCTTGAATCTCTCAAGATCTCTGGTGCTCAACGTTGCCTTTGGTCAGCTCGGCCCTCTGTCGCCTATTTGCTTTTTTCTTCACTAATTCTTTCTCTTCTCTATCTTTAGTCTCCGGTGTTCCTCTCTGGGTTCGTAACTCTTCTCCGTGCTTTATGTTCTCTGTTCATGGCTTTTAAGCCATTCAGGCTCATGGCAGTTCACTTCCTCTTCCACTTCCATTGATTTGCCTGCTTGCAGCTACGCTTGGAGTTCCCTGTTCCCAGTGTCATCATCAGGCTCACAGGGATGGCCACTTGTCCTCCTGTGAACTACGCTAGCCTGCGTCGTCGGTTCATTTCTTCGTTTACATTGTGGAATGAGTCTTCCACCACCATGGCAATCAATGCAGACTTCAAATCCTTTCATATCACGGCTTAATCCCCCATCAATTCCATCTTCTCCGTTGGGCGCGATCTTAGCTGTTAGATATGGAGCCCCCAGATCCAACACCATTCGCTCGTCCCACATGGTTGACTAGATCGACTGTTAGTGCACGATGAGTGGTCATTTTCTCTCTCCTCCACTTGCCACCTGTTGGGCACTGAGTGGAATTGCTCCTTTTCCATCAAAACTACTTACTGCCCATGGATGCCCTCGATCAATACTGTCGGTTTTGGAGCGGGTCCTGCCTTTAGAGCTTAGCCTTTTTTCCCCATGGTTTTCCTGGCTTCCACGTGACTGAGTGGTTGGGGCTTCTCCATTTTGAGGGTTTTCACCCAGTGCTGCGATGCTAATCACGCATCAAAAACCTCCTCTGTTTCCAGATCCGAGCCTCCCAGGGGCTAATTTCGCCTCTCGCGTAGTCTCCATGGGCCTTGTTGAGCATGCTTTTACCAAGGTCCTCGTCATTCCATGCTGGCTACCATTGCCACTGGTTTAAAGGTGTTTTTGATCGCTGTTGTAAATTCTTTGAAGTTTGTCTTGATCTGGTATAGTCGTGGCTCTGTTTGTCATTCTTTATGGATCCAATTCAGATCAACCATGGGATAATATAATGTCTTATGAATACGACATGCCCAAAACATATAAATTATTTCACAATTAAAATATTTTATAATAGTATGAAAATATTCTTAACCATGGATATTCACCCCCACTTTGCCATGAATATTATTAACTTGTAAATAGGCTTTGTTACAATACCATGGGTCAATACCATGAGTTATAAATATCACATGCCCAAAAATCATAACTTATTTCACAATCAAAATATTTTATAACAATATGACAAGATTCTTAACCATGTATATTATTAACTTGCAAATAGGTTGTGTTACAATACCATACGACAATACTATGACTTATAAATACCACATGCCCAAAAATCATAACTAATTTCACAAAAAAAATTATTTTATTTTAATTTATTACACCGTAAGGCGTTTCCCTCTAGAATCAACTCCCCTAATTACCACCATGTACTTGTATCAACCATTCAATCAGATGTTAGATGATTGAAAAGTTCGAAACCGTTGGATGAATAGTTAAGATAAGAAAAAACCCAATAGTTAGTTTAGTTTAGTTTCTTAGGTTCTTTTCTGCACAGTTTTTTACGTTGCACATAATTTCCTCAAATGTCGCTGAGCAGGCCATGTCTCTGAGAATCCTACTCTACTCTAGGAGATTGATGATTAACTGAACATTGATCTCGCCATCGATGGCGCTAACGAACTCGACTGAGAGCTTAATCTCACCGAGGGATACAGTGGCATTGCTCCGAGAGAAGATGGTGGAGGTTGCCTCCACCATGGTCATGGTCATCATCAATGAATTGAAGCTCTTCAATGGCCCCGGTGGTAGTAGCCTAGAAATGCCTGTGGAGATGGTTCCCTTCTTTTGGAAGTACAACGCTTCGAGGCTGCAATCCATCTTTCAGGCCGAGGGCTGCGAGGCAAAGCTCAAGATGGATGGTGACAAGTTGTACGTTACGATTAATCCCAATTTCAATATGGGTTTGTATTTCAATACTCAAACCAAAGATTTGAGGGCGTGGTCAAGCACAGACTCTTCTTGGACATGGCCATGACTGTAATCATTACTGGGGTGGAAGGTGTTAGGGTCAATACCAAGTGATAAATTTTTGGGTTGCCATGATGACTTTCAGTGTCTGGTACTTCCAACAAAGAGGTCATAGATCCACATATTTATGTCATTTCATTCTCTCTTTGGGCTGAATCCTGGAGATCTATGCTGATTGGGACTATTTCTTCCCATTCAGTGTGCGAATATGAGTATCCTGATCAACTAAGAGAGTAGGATTTGTTTATATTTGAGAGCATAGATTTTTTGTAACTTATAAGATCTGTTTGATTTATGGCACCATCTCCATTATAATCGAGTGAATGTAATTATATGTTCCACATTTTTTGTATGTGTGATAACATTGTAGTTTATGACTAGGTCGAGGCCAGTTTACCTTATAGATTTCGCATGCTATGAGCCTAATGGTGAGAGAAAATGCACTAGAGAAGTTTTTATGTGTTGCTCAAGTTTGACTAATATGTTCTCTGAATCAAGATTGGATTTTCAAAGGGAAATCCTTGAGCATTCAGGGTTGGGAGAGGAGACATAATTACCTGAGGCATTGCTGATAGTGCCCCAAATCCATGCATGGTAGAGGCTAGATAATACATAGATTAATGACACTTCATAAAATTATAATCCCTAAACAAACATCATATACACAATTTTCCCCAAATGTAACTCGCTTTTGAGAATTCTAACACATGCAAACTTCTTTAGAAAAAAAATGCACATGCTAGCAAGTTAGAAGGTTGTGAGCCTGTCTAGGAGTATATGCATTACCACTTGACAAACTTGAAATACATGTTGGAGATGAACTGCTTGTATGTAGTAGTATAAGACTTGATTATGAGGTGAAATCTACAAATCCCATTATGACATTTCTGTTACAACAGTTTATCCCATGCTATGTTAGTGCTTATGTCCTTACGTTCCTAGGTGAATTATCAACTAGTGTTGTGCTATTTTCTCCTATTCTCATTGGATTTAAATTGTAAAAATGGGTAGTAAAGGGATTGAGATTCATTATTAGAACTGCTCATTGTTTTCCTTTTTATGCACATTAGTGACCATTATACTTTCAAGGATAACTAACAGATAATATTAGGCTTAATATTTTAGCATAGTAGTATTTGGGAGGTTTTAGCATAGTGGCCTTCCTTAATAGATTAGTGGTGTTTGTGATGATTTCCCTCATGGTAATCTCATATTCTTTGCTTCATAGTCTTGTTTCATGAGCGTTTTATGATGATAATAATTGTAGGTGGTTAAATGCTATGTTGGTGATTATGGCTTAGCTTGCTAGTACGTTCCATCAAGGGGTCAATTTTGGTATTTTGGTGTTGATGGATAGAGATATCTCAGCATAAAAATAATGTTAAGATCCTACTACTATATGGGATGGTTTGGCCTCGAAAAAAAAAATGTTGCTATGGTATATGGGATGGTTTGGTCTTGAAAAACTATTTTTTTGACTGCTCTTAACTCTACATTTGAAGTTTTATTGGCATTTATAGTATCTTAACATAGAGGACATAATATATACAATGAAAATAAATGTTTGGCACTCTAAATACTTATTTTATTGCACATTCTATCACAAGTTCATTCACTTCAATACCTGAAATTTTGACCAACAATTGGATTGTGGGATTGTTCCTTGTTTGTTTTTTTCAAAAAATTGAAACGATCTATGGACTGATGGTTTTCATTGGTTTGGATGTGTCCTATCTACAACAAAATATATCTTACATTGTTTTTCTTGGTGTTGGTCTTTTAAATTATTCACAATTTGATGGGTTTGTTGTTATGAACTTCACCTTAAACAACAACATTTTTTGCATAGGAGAAGATAGAGATATGGCAATAAGTATCTAGGATTTGGTGATTTGATGGGGTTTATACATCCACAAAACAAGCGGATGGTCGAAGGGGATATAGTAAATAATATAAACATGTACAGTCACAGTAGAGATTTTAGAAGAAATATTTAGGATCAAAGATCAATCTACAATGGTCTTTGGCAACAGACAACCAATAAAATTGAACGGTGATTTCTTGGTGTGATCATCATATGTAAGTGCTTCAACCTTTGTCGGTCCTTTGAAAGAATCTTTCAAATTTTTTAATTCCAAAAATAATAGATTTGTGGATTGTATATTTTTTCTCAACGAATAGGTAATAACTAAAGAATGATAAATCTGCATACTTGTCAAGTTTGTTCACTCTCAAACAATGAATAATATATTTGTATGCTTTTTTGTTCCAATGAATAGGTATTCACTGAAGTTTGCAGGATTAAGAGGAAAATACTTTAAGTATCCAACATTCGATAGGCATGGGGATGCGTTATGAAACATTGATAGGAAGTATGGAAAAATTAGGGTCCTGCATCTATTTGAGGAATGTTTTTGGTATTTTCCACTTTCATGGTATGAGGAACTTTCATCTTTTAGCAGTTGAAGATGGTTTCCAGATGTAAACAATTGACAAAAAATGCATATTGTAGACAAATATGCAATGGGTTCATGATCCATGGTTATCAATTCAAACTAGGGTTATCATTATTTAGTTTTTTATTTCTTACTACAAGAATTATGTCAAGTAGCTTTCCCTGGTAGAACTCCTAGGAGGTTTTGTTTTATTACAAATTCGGTGATTTCTACAAACTTTTGTAAATTGTTATATGTGTTAGTTTGCATATTTTTATTTGAATGCTTTGTTTTGAAATTTATATTCGCTTGTAGCATTGATTCGAAATGACCAATGCCTAAATCATAAAATTTACAAACATAATTTGTAAAACAATATACTTCTAAAGAATTCATAAAATTATAATCCCTAAATAAACACCATATAAACAATTTCCCCCAAATGTAACTGGTTTTTTAGAATTATGACACATAAAATCTTCTTTAGTGTATTGTTAAAAAAGTGCACATGCTAGCAGGTTAGAAGGTTGTGAGCTTGTCTAGGAGTAGATGCATTACCACTTGAAAAACTTCAAATACGTGTTGGAGATGAACTTCTTGTATGCAACAATAGAAGACTTGATTGTGGGGTATATAGTTTGGTAAAATGATCTGTGTTGACTACGAGTTGCGAGGTGAAGGTGGAATTTCTTTAATAATGTTGCTCATGGTTTGGTAATTAGACAATTCCTGCTTAATTAAATTGAACCTGTTTTATATAAGTTCTAACATATCCTATTTGCGCAGACCATTCCCAAGTGTTGGTTTTATCCTCACCTAAGAATATCCAATGGATTTGAAAGTCTTATCTTGGCCTTAAGTAAATTTGATCTAAAAGAGTTATATTCCTTGGTTAGGCTTTCATTGAACACAATATCTCACCCATCAGGCCTGCCATTGGACCAACTCTATAAGGAATTAGATCTTAAAAGTTACTAAAAACACCACATTCTTGTATCCCAATTCTGATTTGAGGGTGTGTAACACTGCAATTCCTTCCAAATACTTTTTTATTATAATCCTAACCCAAGCCTCTACACATAGTGGGTGAAAACATTTATTCGATGTAATGGGTGACTTCACCAAGATTTGCTTGTAGAAGACCTCAGTGGAAATGAGCTTCCATTAACCCTCAACTACTAGTGTTTTGGAGAATTGTGCCATGTCTTTAAAAGCCCATTCTCCATGCTACCTTGTCATAGAAAATCTCTTCCAAATAGCCAAAGTTGCAATTGTATTTATTTTTTTGCCATAGCTTTTTTTTTTTTTTGAATCTTTAATAGAATTTCTTGGGAATAAAATCTAGAGAAATCCAATAGACAGGTATTACATCTAAGACATTTTTTATCAAAATAGGGAAACCCTATTTTGAAAATTGAAATTTATTGATGGCATTAGAAGGATATTGTCCTGTTCAGCTTGTCAAATAACCAATTCCAGTTTGACATGTTACAATCATTTGGCTTAATATGAAAATCTAAATACACCACCATAGAATCAAGAAATGGAGGGGGAAGGAAGGATCTGGTGCCAAGCAAACAATTTGAAATAGATAGTGGATTTCCTCTAATTAATGTCCATACCTATGATAGAATGGAACAATATGGAAATTTTATTGTATACCTTTACTTCTCTCACTGATCCATTTCAAAATATCAAAGTTTATTGACAAATAAAATATGGTTGATATCAATTACAATTTACATCAGCAACCCCTTTTACCATATAATTTTTTGAATTATTTCTCTCTAGATATATCTTTGCTCGACAATTCAGCTGTTAACAAGAACAACAAATGAGAAAGGAGGTAGCCCTTATGAGCTCTATGGTGAGCTTAAATAACTCTGACAAAACTTTGTTGGTCATAAATCAAGATAACATAACTAATTATGTTGAATTCTTCTTCTACCGAGTGATTAAAACAACAGGGAAACCCTACTTGAGTAACTAGATATATAACCAATTAGTTTTATCACATGCTTTAGAGAGATATGTTTTCACAATGAATCCCCACTTCCTCTTTATTTTTATTGCATGAAAAACCCCCATGTAAGTCCCAAGCACATCATGGGTCTGTTTAGCCTCAAGAAAAGCAAAGTGTTCCTTGGAAATTACATGAGACGAAATGCTTGAGTGTGCTAGGTATTATTTTTCCTATAATCGCATAGATGTAATTACAGAGGAAAATCAATCTTTACTGATCAAAATTTGAAGGATTTTAAATCTTCAAAATATTTGTGATAATAGTGGTATTTAGAGCCACAAGATTTCTCTTTGATTCTTGATTCCTCTGTTATTCTGAAGGTTCCAAAGGAATGTGTTGATTTCCATTTGCCATCTATCCTTGCTTTCTCATACGGGAAATTTGGAGATTTCCATATGACTTGCAAATTATGCACATAAAGGGCACGTTAAAGTGATCCTAGACTTGCCTATGGTCCTTAGACCCGATTTTGATATCAACCCCATCTACAAACCATGCTCCTAAAATCTTGCAGAAGCTAGATAATCCATAGATTAATGACACTTCATAAAGTTATAATCCCTAAATAAACACCATATAAATAATTTCCCCCAAATGTAACTAGTTTTTGAGAATTATAACACATGGAGTCTTCTTTACTATATTGTTAAAATAATGCACATGCTAGCAGGTTAGAAGGCTGTGAGCCTGTCTAGGAGTAGATGCCTTACCACTTGACAAACTTGAAATACGTTCTGGAGATGAACTGCTTGTATGCAAGAGTAGAAGACTTAATTATGAGGTGAAATCTACAGATCCCAATATGATATTTCTTTTACAACAGTTTCTCCCATGCTATGTTAGTGCTTATGTGTTTGTGATAAGTTCCTAGGTGAATTATGAACTGGTCTTGTTGTGTTATCTTCTCCTATTCTCATTGGATTTAAATTGTTAAAATGGGCAGAAAAGGAATTGGGATTCATTATTAAAAATTCTCATTGTTGTCCTTTTTATGCACATTAGTGACCATTATACTTTCAACGATAACTAACAGAGAATGTTAGGATTTTATCATAGTATTCTTTGGGAGGGTTTAGCTTAGTGGTCTTCCTTAAGGGATCAATGGCATTCTTGGTGATTTCCCTCATGGTAATCTCATATTATTTGCTTCATAGTCTTGTGTCATGATGATAATAATTGTAGGTGGCTAAATGCTATGTTGGTGATTATGGATTAGCTTGCTAGTACTTTCCATCAGGGGGTCGATTTTGGTATATTGGTGTTGTTGGACATTGATATCTCAATACATAAATAATGTTAAGATCCTGCTTCTATGGTATATGTGATGGTTTGGTCTTGAAAACAAAACGTTGCTATGCTATATGGGATGGTGTGGTCTTGAAAACATATTTTTTTTACTGCTCTTAACTCTGCATTTGAAGTTTTACTGGAATTTCTGGTGCCTTAACATAGAGGACTTAATATATAAAATGAACATAAATGCTTGGGACACTAAATACTAATTTTATTTCACATTTTCTCACAATTTCATTTACTTCAATGCTTGAAATTTTGACCAGCAACTGGATTGTGGGGTTGTTCCTTGTTTGTTTTTTTCAAAAAATTGAAACGATGTCTGGATTGATGATTTCCATTGGTTTGGATTTGTCCTATATGAAATAGAATATATCTTACATTGTTTGTTCTGAACTTCACCTTAAATAGCAACATGCTTTTTCATAGGAGAAGATAAATATATGGCAATAAGTATGCGGTATTTGGTGATTTGATGGGGTTTATACATCCACAAAACAAGCAAATGGTCGAAGGGGATATAGAAAATAATATAAAGATGTACAGTCACAATAGAGATTTGAGAAGAAATATTCGGGATCAAAGATCAATCTACAGTGGTCTTTAGCAACAGACGACCAAGAACATTGAACAGTGATTTCTTGTAGCGATCCTCGTATGTAAGTGCTTCAACCTTTGTCAGCCTTTTTAAAGAATATTTCAAGTTTTTTAATTCAAAAAATAATATATATGTGGATTATATATTTTTTCTCAACGAACAAGTAATAACTGAAGAATGATAAATCTGCATACTTGTCAAGTTTGTTCACTCTCAAAGAATGAATAATAGATATGTATGATTTTTTTCAATGAACAAGTAATAACTGAAGTTTGTGGGATTAAGAGGCCAATATTTTACGTATCTAGCATTCGGTAGGCATGGGTATGTGTTATGAAACATCTCTAGGAAATATGGAGAAATTATGTGTTTTGTATCTATCTAAGGAATATTTTTGGTATTTTCCACTTCCATGGTATGAGAAACTTTCATATTTTAGCAACTAAAGATGGTTTCCAGATGTAAACAATTGTCAAAGAAATACATATTGTAGCCAAATATGCAATAGGTTCATGATCCATGGTTATCACATCAAACTAGGGTTCTCATTATTTACTTGTTTATTTCTTACTATAAGATGTATGTCAAGTAGCTTTGACTGGAAGAACTCTTGGGAGGTTTTGTTTTATTACAAATTCAGTGATTGCTACAAAGTTTGTAAATTGATATATGTGGTAGTCTGCATATTTTTATTTGGATGCTTTGTTTTTAAATTGATATTCACTTGTATCATTGACTCAAAATGAACAATTCCTAAATCCTAAAATTTATAGACATAAGTTGTAAAACAATACTTCTAAAGAATTTATAAAATTCTAATCCCTAAATAAACACCATATAAACAATTTCCCCAAAATGTAATTGGTTTTTGAAAATTGTGACACATGCAGTCTTCTTTAGTGTATTGTTAAAAAATGCACATGCTAGCAGTTTCGAAGGTTGTGAGCATGTCTAGGAGTAGGTGCATTACCACTTGATAAAATTGAAATATGTGTTGGATATGAACTTCTTGTATGCGGCAGTAGAAGACTTGATTATGGGGTATATAGTTCGGTAAAATGATCTGTGTTGACTACTAGTCGCAAGGTGAAGGTGGAATTTCTTTAATAATGGTGTTCATGATTTGGTAATCAGATAATTCTTGCCTAATTAAATTGAACCTTGTTTCTATAACTTCTAATATATCCTATTTTCACAGACCATTCCCAAGTGTTGTTTTTATCCTCACCTTAGCAGATCCAATGCATTTGAAAGTTTTATCTCAACCTTAAGTAAATGTGATCAAAATAAGTTGCATTCCCTAGTCAAGCTTTCATTGAACCCAATCTCTTTCCCATTTGGCCTGCAAGTGTACCAACTCTCTAGGGATGTGGATTTGAAAATATAATTAAAACACCACATTCTTGTATGCCAATTTTGATTTGAGTGTGTGTGACATTGCAATTGCTTCCAATTTTTTTTTGATTGGAGTCCTAACTAAAGCCTCTACATGTAGTGGGTGAAAACATTTACTCAATGTAATGGGTGACTTTACCAATATTTTCTTACAGAGGACCTCAGTGGAAATGAGCTTCCATTAACCCTCAACTGCTAGTGCTTTGGAGAATTGTACCATGTCTTTAAAACCCCATTTTCCATGCTACCTTGGCATATAAAATCTCTTCCAGATAACCAAACTAAAACCTGTATTTATTTTTGCGCTAGAGAAGTAAAAAAATGTTTTTTAATATTTCATAGAATTTCTTGTGACTAAAAGCTAGAGAAATCAAATAGACAAGCATTACATCTAAGACATTTTTTATCAGAACGGGGAAACCCTATTTTGGAAATTGAAATTTATTGATGGCACGAGAAGGATATTGTTCTTCTCAACTTGTCATATAACCAATTATAGTTTGATATGTTACAATAATTTGGCTTCATATGAAATCTAAATACACCACCATAGAATAAAAATGGAGGGGGAAGGAAGAATTTGGTGCCAAGCAAACAATTTGAAATAGCTAGTGGATTTCCTCTAATTAATGTCCATAACTGTGACAAAATGGAACAATATGAGAATTTTATTGTATAACTCTGCTTCTCTCACTAATCCATTTCAAAATATCAAAGGTTATTGACAAATAAAATATGGGTGATAACAGTTACAATTTACATCAGCGACCCCTTGTACCATATAATTTTTTGAATTGTTTCCCTCTAGATATATCTTTGCTCGAAAATTCAGCTGCTAACAAGAACAACAAATGAGAAAGGAGGCATCCCTAGTGAGCCCTCTAGTGAGCTTAAATAATTCTGACACAACGTTTTTGGTCAGAAATGAGGATAGCATAACTAATTATGTTGAATTCTTGTTCTACATAGTGATTAAAACAACAACCAAACCATACTCGAGTAACGAGATATAACTATTTATTTTTATCGCATGCTTTAGAGAGATATGTTTTCACAATGAAGCCTCACTTCCTGTTCATTTTTATTGCATGCAAAATCCTCATGGAAGTCCCAAGCACATACTAGTGTATTGTTAAAAAAACTACACATGCTAGCAAGTTCGAAGGTTGTGATCCTCTCTACGAGTAGATGCATTACCACTTGACAAGCTTGAAATATCTGCTAGAGATGAACTGCTTGTATGCAGCAATAAAAGACTTGATTATGGGGTATATAATTTGGTAAAATGATCTGTCTTGACTATTAGTCACTAGATGAAGGTGGAATTTATTTAATAATGGTGTTCATGGTTTGGTAATTAGATAATTCCTACTTAATGAAATTGAACCTTGTTTCTATAACTTCTAACATATCCTATTTGTGTCGACCATTCCCAAGTGTTGGTTTTATCCTCAGCTGAGCAGATCCAATGCATTTGAAAGTTTTATCTTAGCCTTAAGTAAATGTGATCTGAAGGAGTTACATTCCCTAGTATTTCGTTGAACCCAATCTCTTTCCCATCTGGCTTGCCAGTGGACCAACTCTTTAGGGAAGTGGTTCTCAAACGTTACTAAAAACACCACATTCTTGTATGCCAATTCTAACTTGAGGGTGTGTGACATTGCAATTGCTTCCAATTTTTTTTTCGATTGGAGTCCTAACCCAAGCCTCTAGATGTAGTGGGTGAAAACATTTCTTCAATGTAATGGGTGACTTTACTAAGATTTTCTTGCAAAGGACCTTAGTGGAAATGATCTTGCATTAACCCTCAACTGCTAGTGCTTTGGAGAATTGTGCCATGGCTATAAAACCCCATTCTCCATGCTACCTTGGGATAGAAAATCTCTTCTAGATAACCAAAGTGAAACCTGTATTTATTTTTGTGCTAGAGAAATTAAAAAAATGTTTTTGAATCTTTGATTGAATTTATTGTGACTAAAAGCTAGAGAAATCCAATAGACATGTATTACATTTAAGAAATTTTTTATCAGAACAAGGAAACCTTATTTTGAGAATTGAAATTTATAAATGGCACCAAAAGGATATTGTTCTTTTCAGCTTGTCAAATAACCAATTCCAGCTTGATATGTTACAATCATTTGGCTTAACATGAAAAGCTAAATACACCACCATAGAATAAAAAATGGAGGGGGAAGGAAGAATCTGGTGCCAAGCAAAAAATTTGAAATAGATAGTGGATTTCCTCTAATTAATTTCCATACCTATGACAGAATGGAACAATATGATAATTTTATTGTATATCTTTACTTCTCTCACTAATCCATTTCAAAATAATGAAGGTTATTGACAGATAAAATATGGGTGATAACAATTACAATTTACATCAATAACCCCTTGTACCATATAAATTTTTGAATTGTTTCTCTCTAGATATATCTTTGCTCGACACTTCAGTTGCTAACAAGAACAACAAATGAGAAAGGAGGAATTCTTAATGAACCCTCTGGTAAGCATAAATAACTCTGACACACAAATTTTTTGGTCACAAATCAGGATATCATAACTGATTATGTTGAATTCTTCTTCTACACAATGATTAAAACAACAGGAAAACCCTGCTTGAGTAACTCGATATATAACCAATTAGTTTTATCGTATGCTTTAGAGAGATATGTTTTCACAATGAATCCCCACTTTCTATTCATGCAAAATCCCCAAGGAATTCCCAAGCACATCATGGAACTATCTAACCTCAAGAAAAGAAAAGTGTTCCTTGGAAATTACATGAGACGAAAGGCTTGTGTCTATTGAGTATTATTTTTGCTATCATTGCTTAGATGCAATTACAAAGGAAAATGGATCTTTATTGATCAAAATTTGAAGGATTTTAGAATTTCCAAATATTTGTGATAATAGTGGTATTTGGAGCCACAAGAATTCTCTTTGATTCTTGTTTCCTCTATTAATCTGAAGGTCCCAAAGGAATTTGTTGATTTCCATTCGCCATATATCCCTGCTTTCTCATACAAGAAATTTGGAGATTTCCATATGACTTGCAGAATATGCACATAAAGGGCACATTAAAGTGGTCCAAGGCTTGCCTGTGGCCCTTTGACCCAATTTTGATATTAATCCCATTTACAAACGCTACTAC
Source organism: Pinus taeda (assembly GCA_000404065.3). Classification (NCBI taxonomy): domain Eukaryota; kingdom Viridiplantae; phylum Streptophyta; class Pinopsida; order Pinales; family Pinaceae; genus Pinus; species Pinus taeda. The sequence continues at coordinate 458 of APFE031446072.1, read as the reverse complement.
TAAAATCTTTGTCTACACATATTTTATCAAAATAGGTGTGCTCTATGTTCAATATTTTTTCATCAATCTTAACAAAGGCTCTTATATTGTTACTAATTGTTAGGATATTCCGACACATAGGAATAGTTAAGTTCAACTTGGTCTAGCATAGAGTTAGGTATAGAGTTAGGTAAAGTGTGTTTCTTTACCGTTGTACATTTTGTAACTTACAATCCGACGGTCACGATATGTAGTGATCCGACGGTTCATTCTCTCCTCGGTATTACCGACACTTGATCCGTGGCTTGACACCTGATTGGTCCATGAATTCTATTTAAAGCGCATGGGAGGTCATTTGTAGGTTAACCGTGCATGAGAGAAGCTTATGTAAATTTTCATTCTTTTATTAATAAATTGCCTGTAATAGCCACGTTGGCGCAGGCCGTGGACTGTTTCCCTCTCTGAGGGTTTTAACCACG